>OVBE01015696.1:0-11330 GCA_900406425.1 Iberis pinnata | reverse complement strand
GCAAACCGTGCCAGGATCAACATTTTTCAATTTACAATACTCAGACATTATTTTCTTTCCACGTGTAGGAACACTCATCACGAATTCTTACTTATCCCCAACTATGAGAGTAATTTTGTTCGTATGAATTGGTTCAGGAGATGGAGATCTTGTTGACACCCAAGAAGACCTTGTCGAGGACCTAGGCNTGAATATAAAACGAACTAGTTTTGGTGTTTTCAAAGTGAGAGGCAATATAAAACATAGTCACTCTGTTTCTTTTTAATGGATGCTTTATATTTAAATTTTTTTATAAAATAGAGATTTTGTAATTTTTTTTTTTCCGTTTTCAATAAAAAGAGGGAAACTCACGTCGCGTCAAAATCATAAAATTTTTTGGCACGCATGAGAATTCCCGGATAGGGTTTAACCTCGACAAAGTAATATCACATCATAGCCTAATAGATGCGTAGTAAGACATCATTTGCCTCAGTTATAATTATGATCCTATATTTTGATAAGTTTTATATTTGTCTATCGCCGAAATTTTCCCCCGTTTAAAACCACCGGTAGGGGCGAATCTAGAGTGAATTTTAAATGGGGGGGACCAATATAAAACTTATCAAAATATAGGATCATAATTATAATTTTAATTGAAATACTAAAGAAAATTTTAAAAATAGATGGGTGGACTTGCATCCACACTCTGCTCTCTAGATGGGTGAAATTTCTTATAAGTTGCGATTGATATATGTTGTGGCTGAGTTTTATTTTATATAGGCAATGGTTATCATGTAATGGCTGATTTTTTTCTATAGCGACTGATTTATATTTTTCCTTTTATGATTAGATGTCTGCCTCAGAATATTGAACACATGATTACCCTCTAAGACTATGCGCTGAAGGGGCTTCTAATCTAAGAAGAAAATCGCTAAGTCACCATGTCCATTTGGGACACATCCCGGAAGTTAGAGAAGCAATGGGAATGATGTGTGGGAAGAGCTAAAGACGTTTCCTGTTGGACTCATTGCCAAGCTAGGTGATAGCCCAATCGTTTGGTTTGCTACGACAATACATTATCTACTTTGTAGACAGCTTCGCGTGAATCAGATGGAGATTTGGAGTATCGTTCATGATCAAACTATCAGGTTTGGATTTAACGAATTTGCTGAGATAACTGGGTTAAACAAAAACCCACGGCCAACAGAAAATTTCGAACCTGAACCTGAGCAATACGAAGCTTTCTGGGATGAGTTAAATGTTTCGCGTGGGATGGGACCCAAGTTAGATGAATTCATCATTAAGTGTCTGTCGGACATGGACTCAAGAAAAACGCAAATGGTTGGGCTTGTTATTCATCCAAGACATTGGTATTTATGCTCTGAGTACTAATTCTAGGATACCTTTTAAAACTGCAATAATTGTATTCGACGATGATGCTATGATGGAATACCCTTGGGGTCGTGTTGCATTTGAATCTCTTGTTAAATCTATTAAGTTGTCGAGAGCATATGCTAACTCATACAGACTCAATGGTTTAGTTCTTGTGTTATTGGTTTGGGGGTATGAATATGTCACGTGCTTCGGAGAGAATTATGGGAACAAGTTAATAAACGATGAGATTCCGCTTCTTCGATGGGCTAGAAGTCATAAACGTGTTAGTTTTGATTCTGCCATCTGTAATGAGATCAAAAATCATGGCATGGTAATGTTTCAGACTGAGTTTTTTTGTACATTATGTGGCTGTGTTATATTCAGACGTGATGTATCTCTTGTATTACTGCTAAGTTATCCAGTTGTTATTTTCTTCTTGGCTGAGTTAGGTTTTTATTTACTTGGCGACTGAATTGTTTCTATTTACTTGATGACCGAGTGCCTTTTGAATTTTTAAGTATGAGTTATCGATTACTTTGTGAAGGTGCGCGTGAGGAATATGGTTATGAAGGAGTCTTTGGAATAGTTGTTTCCTCAGTGGCCAGATGAAGCAGATGACCCACAACTTGTGAACTTGATAACAGTCCTACACATAGGCCGCTATGTTAGTGGTTTTTGGGTTGTGCAGAGGAATGAGAACAAGAAAATTAGAAAGCAGAACAAAAAAGGTGATGACGATCTACAAAGAAAGAAGCAGAAGAAAGATGTACATGTAGGGAAAGAGAAGGCGAACACAGAAGGAACACATGTGGAAAATGGGGGTGCTTTGCAGAACGTGGTTATTGGTCTGGGAGAGGTGACCGGTTTATTTAGATTTTTCAGAAGAATCTTCCTCAGTTAATCAGAGAGACAGTCGAGGTGTGTATGAAAGAACTGGGGGTATGTGAATTTGCCAGAAACAATGATAACATCTCAAAAAACCATTCCCGCCTATCTATAGCAAATCCCTTTCCGCCAAAATTTTTATGGCAAAAGTCCATTGATAGTCCAAACATTGTTAAGAAACCTGCAAAAGGTTTTTCGGAGAAGGACTTGGAGGTTGGGGTACATGATTTTGCCAGAAAAAATGATAACATCTCAAAAAACCAACCCCCTATCTATAGCATATCCCTCTCCGCCGAAAATTCTACCGCAAAAGTCTGTTAATAGTCCAAACATTGTTAAGACCCCTACAAAAGGTTTGTCGGAGAAGGACTTGGAGGTTGGTGAGGCAAATAATGTGAAGAAGGATTTGACAAAGGCGCTTGTTGATCTCGGTGAGAGCGTTGATTTCATTGGTGTTTCTCCTTGTAAGAGACCCTTGACGAGGCGAGTTAAAGAAGAATTAAAAGAAGAATGCGTTTAAGAACCAGAAACCTTGTAAGAATGTAATCAAAGTTAAGCATAAGCTGAAAGAGACAACATATGGAAGTTTGGTTGTTCTAGGGAGCCAACAAAATCAGGACGAAATGTTGTCGGAATTCGATGACGATAAAGATGAAAGATTGAGGTTGGCAATACTAAAACCTCTTAAGGAGGAAAGGATTCGCTTATCTCCAAGTTGGTCAAGTATCTCGAAAAAACCTCCTTAGGGGAAAGTTTTAACTCGCATTGGGCCAAATGGGACGACGACTTGAATGAGGAAAAATTGTCATCCTTCAAGATCAATATATGATCCTCTAGCACCTGTTAAGACGGAGAAATTGCAAAGAATTAAATAACACCCAAAGAAATTTAAGTATAGACCTTAACTTCATTTGTTGATAACTCTGTCATCATTCTCTGCATAAACTGTTTATGTGTTTAATTGTACAGGGGCAAGTGAAATATACGTCAACCTGACGATGAAAGTTCGTTCTTCAACGTTCTAGCCCTTGAAAGAGAGTATTGGCCAAAGAGAAACGCTAATTATGGATGGTTGTTCGGTAATGTAAGTCTACTTGACGGCAAAGTTAATTACTTAATGACTGGGTTATTTTATTTAGGCGACTGAGTTATTTACTCTTACATGACTGAGGTATGATATTTTACACTTCTTTGTACAACATATTTATGCGTATTTCAGAGTCCTCATCCGATGGTCCATGCAAGTTCCCTCCCCATTTTGGTCGCCAAAAAATGCGTTTATTGATTGTTGGTTCCAAAAACAATATGAAACTCAATTACGATATGTTCAAGGTGAGACCTAAATGCTACAAATTTCTTAGTATTTATGAAGATGTAGTAAACAGCATGCATCAAATGGAGTTACAGACAAACTTGAAGTGCATAAAAGACGTGCAACACTTGTACGGAGTACATAATATTGGAGGCAATCATTGGGTGGCGTATCACGCTAATCTGCATTTGGGTAAGATTGATATCTACGACCCAATCATGGGAGATGTAACAACCGAAGGTGATAAGAGAGTGGTAGAGGAATTTAGACCGCTAATGCATATGATCCCAGCGATGATGAACACATTTGTTCCTCACCATCTACGAAAACCTTCGTGGCGACAATTTACGTGTTGAAGGAAGAAAGGCGACGACATTCCGCAGAATACACAAAGCAGTGATTGTGGGGTGTATTCATTAAAAATTTTCGAATGCCTAGCCCTTGGTGTTGTTTTCGATGAGATAAACGATAGAAATATTCAAGGTTTACGGGTGAATATGGCAGCAGACCTCTTGGCCGACGGAGGATATAAAAATGTATTGGTGACGAAGGAGAATACTAATCACAGCCAAAGTGAGTGTTAGTCTTTTTCCTCTCGCTATTGTTGCTAAGGAATGAGACAACATGCATAATCAAGGCTAAGGAAGGCAGGATGGTGGATTTTTTAACGGAGTTGGGAAGATTGATTGGGTAGTTTTATACAATGTATTATAGCATCTCCAACCCAACTCTATTATAGAGTAAAACTCTATTTTAGAGTGAAATCTTCTCCAACCCATCTCTATTTTCCACTCTATTATAGAGTGGAGCTATTTTAATTGCAAAGTGGTTCTTTATTTATTATATCTTTCATATTTTTCTTAATTAAATTAATATTTTCAATTTGATTTAATTAAAATAAATAATAAATAAATAATTTAATAGTTATAAATTATAATAAGTAAAATAATTTAAATTTACAAATTTATAATAAAAATGACAAAATATATTTTTAAAATGTTTTAATTGCTCATTTGTGAGAGAAATTCACTAATAATAAAAATTGAATAAAGAATTTGTTATGTATTATTATTTTGTGATGTAACATACATGCTTTATTTAAATAATATTATGAATTTTAATTATTTTTGTAAAAAAAAATAAAATAGTTAGAATCATTTTGCAAATTTTACAAATCTAAGATTTAATTGACAACAAATTTTAATGTTAGAATGTAATCTATTTGGAATATTCTATTATAGAGTAAAAATAGAGTGATGTGTTGGAGCAAAACCCAACTCTATTTTAGAGTCACTCTATAATAGGGTGGAAAATAAAGTAATGGGTTGGAGATGGCAGTATTGGAACTGTTTGAATCTATCTATAAAAAATGCGCATATTCTACTTAAGAACTCTGAAACCTCATTCGGCCAAGTAACAAAAATAGGGATGGGTCGTTGCAAGATGGTAACTCAACCATACCCAGAAGCAGCAATTTTGCAATTAATATCTTACAAAACTACTTAAAACTAAGTCGTACATGAAAAATAACTAAGTCGTATATGTAGAGACAAAAAAAAACACAGCTTCCTGTAAAGAATAATCAACTTGATGTAACTCAGCCATTTCATATATTTTGAATTTTATAATTCAGGCACTCAATAAAAATATCTTAGCCATTTTGTTTATTATAAAACAATAATCCCTCCGTTTCATATTATTATTTGTCTTGAAGTGTTTATTTTGTTTCATAATATGAGTTGTTTTCAAAAAACCAAGGCAAAAAGTAGAAACTTTTACTTAAAAAGTTAAAATAAAACTAAAAAAATTAATTCATTATTTGCTTAAAACTATTTTCTTATCTTTTTCATTTTTCTTTAATCCATAAAAATCATTGTTCTAACTAAATATAGAGACAAAAAAGTGAAAAAGTAAAAAAATATAGAAAAAAAAAATTGTCTTAATATGCGTGCTTTTAAGCAAAACAACTACTAATATGAAACGGAGGGAGTAATAATAACCCAGCTGAATGATAATTGTTATAACTGAGGCAAATGATGTCTTAGTAGTAGTACTACGCAACTATGTTGCGATAATACGTTTTTGAGGTCAAACCCTATTCTTATTATGTCAGAGTATTAGGCAGCTATGACGGGATGATAAAGTCAGTCTCTCTCTCTCTCTACCGCGGATAATGTGATTTTACGATGCATGTAATGATGCTTATTACTAGACCGAGGTAAAAACATAAAAGACATCACAATAACTGCGTAATTATCATTAGTTGTTTTAATATTATCGTTTACTAAGACATCCACAAAGAAAACCCAATCCTTATGTAAGTTAACTCAGCCGTAAAGTTCGTTTATGACTGTTTAACCAACTAAGTATAACCCAGCCGTACCATATATTACCGTGTAAAATACGGTTGAGCTCTAAGATAAAAAATTTTATATTTAAGACAAATGATGTCTTACTACACAACTATGTGATATTATCGTTATCTTAATGTCTCTTCTGAGTAGATAAATGAGAAAAGAGAAACCAAAGAGGCTTTAGTGGCTCCCTTTAAGAGGACAAGACAAATACACTTAAATGCTAAAACCCTACTATAAAACAAGACATTACGTGAGTCTCTGCCTACTTTTCCTTCGAGTTCCAGTGCGCTCAATGTCAGGAGTATCTTGTACAACCAAACATCGATTTATTGATTGTTTTCTTATGGGTGTTGTATGAGAATCTTGTTGTGCAAAATATGCTGAGGCTGAAGGACCAGAAAATGAATACATAGCAGTTTCTGTGGGCAGCATTAGCTCTTCTCCCATTGGCACCATTTCAGACATCTGTTGACATATATCATTGTTACAAAAACCAGACATCTCCAGGAAATATGTAAAAAACGAGTGAGAATCTTTGATTACCTTCCAGTATTTGAAATCGAATCTTAACACAACATGATTATAATTGACTTCCCTAGACATCACAAAGTTTGCAACGGGTGCGTTTCTCGGCACTGAAGACAAACTAGGAGAGTGAAATTAATGGAATATTAAAATTAGAGAGAAGAGGATGGAAATGTGAATCTTACAGACAAAATGAGATCCGCTCTTATCGACAATGATCTCAACTCATCCTTCTTTGGACAAGAAAGATAAGGAAAACACATTCTCCACAGTCTATGCAAATGATCTTCTGCTAAGCACCAAATCCTCAAGCCTCACACACTTCTTTCGTCGTAGGATGTTAAACATTACTACCATGTTATTGCCCATATCAGTTTTCTCTTCTGATTGTTTTCCATCTACCTGTTGGTTATGACAAGAACTCAAATAAGGATTTAGTACACCTATGTGCGAACTAAATAACAATCAACAAGTTTAGACACGGCCTCGCATCATATTTCATAGCACAACAACAATAGCATATGAGAGATTCGACTTTTAAGTTTGTTCGTTTTACAACTAAACAACTCGACATTGCTCATAAACTCAAACAAAATGCGGCCTACAAAACATTCTTTACCTCATGTGGACGAACGCCATCAGCAGGCTTTGTACGTTTTTTGTAGACTACCATGTTCCTTTGCTTCATTTCAGTGACCATAGGTCCCAACCTGTTCGCAAAACAAAAAAACACTTTCGTTTATAACTCAAACATGATAAACTGTGTAGCAAAGCAAGTTAAGGCAAAGTGTTTATCCTGAAAAACTCACATGGTGGAATAACCACATGATACAAAAGATGTAGAACAGACAACAAGTCCAAAATCCTTCCATTTAATAGATGCTTGGGCAGTTTCATCAGCATCCATCCCTAAAGAAGGTTGATTAAAATCTTTAATTAAAGCATTGACAAACTCAGCTGGACAAACACCATGAGCAGAATGAGATTTCACAGACGACACAATTGTGTTTGCTATATCAAGAAGTACCTCTGCATACGCAATTTGTTCCCTAGGCTTCTGAACTGCAAGCAAAGGTCTTTTCAGCGAAACAGAAGTGGCTTTTTCATTCCTAATACAATCAAGTTACGTGTTCCGAGTTTGTACTTAATTTGACTCATAAAACTCAGAACAATGGATCTATCAAAGTGACAATGATGAAGCAGGAGATTACCTTTCTGGTGCAAGTTCTCAAATTCGCTAAATTGGGAGAATTTGTCCGAATCAATTATCGTCAAATCGTCTTTTGACTTTGATAAAATTAAAACTAGATAGGATAAATAAGCAAATGAACATAGAGGATACATAATAAGAAAGTGAGGAAAGCTTCTGTGTGAACCGCTAATTTTGTTGATTAGTGCGAGATATAGAGATTTGAGAACTCTCCGCTCAGAAATTCCCTGTTCTTCCTAAGTTGGATGTTCATCAATTGGGACAGAACCAACGAAGCTCTTATTTAGCTTCTCTTTAACCTTCTTCACATAACTTAACCGTTATGACTCCTCGGATTCTCTCCTAGTTTTTTCTAGTTCTTGCTTAACCGTCGTTCTCAAGAGGACTCGATAAAGGAAAAAAAGTAGAAGCTATAAGGGTTTAATTATGAAGGTGGTTGGGTTCACTATAAAAGAGTTTATAGCATGTCTGATGCTAGAAACCCATTATAGCACTTCCATCAATGAATCTTACGAGCATCTCCAACAATGGGTTTTTAATAGTTTCTTAACAATATAATACTAATAAATATGGAAAATAGAGGAGAGAGACATAAGAAATGGTTCTAGTTTAAGATGTTTTAGGGCATCTCCATCAGGAGAACTTATTGTGAGATTCTTTAACATTTTATATTATTATTTGTTTTTGATTATATCCATTAGATACTTATAAACTCAATCGAATAAACTTCCATTCCATTGGTAGAAAAGAATGAAAAGAGTAATGGTGGTTGTACTCGCAGAGAGAGAGATACAGAGAGTTAAAAAAATTATTATAATTTTTTAAATCACCAATATATAACTGACAGGTAAGGTTTCTTGAGGAGTTCTAAAAGTCTGTGGTTGAGAATCGATTCTGGTCGATTCTAAACAACCTTTGTTGTAAACCATCAGACATCTCACTTTCCATTTAGTAACGAGTTATAAGTTATAACTCATTCGTAAAATAAGTTATAACCATGATTATAACTCAGTCGTAAAATAATCATAACTTAGTCGGCAAGTAAAGAACATAACTCAGAAATACATAAAGATAAACAAGGCCTTCTGTAAGATAACTCAGTCGTGACGTTCGTTTACTACTGTTTCCTCTTTTAATTTGTTCACATATTCTAATGCATGCCAAAAAATTATATAACTTTGACGCGATGTGATTCTCCCTGTCTTTCTTGAAAACGTTAAAAAATCTTTCTTTAAAAATTACAAAATCTTTATTATTTAAAAAAACTTATAAAAATAAAACATCCATTAAAAAGAAACAGAGTGACTACGTTTTATATTGCCTCTCAATTTTAATCCATTATAACTGTATAAGACAATAATAATAACTGAGCCGATTGATAATCAATAACTTAGTCGTGTAAACACCACTTCTTAACCTCGCACTTTGAATCCATTAAAAAAATTGATTTCGATATTGCTCAAAAATAGTATGCATTCATTCCAATTTCTATACTACTCACTCGTAGTACAAACATTATATAAACTAATATCGATATTATCCGTGTAAACAGTAACTTAGGCGTATAATATCGAGAAATTGTTATAACCAAGGAAAATGATGTCTTACTAGTACTATACAGGTATGATGATATAATATGTTTTCAAATCCTATGCTTATTACGTCCCAGCTATGACTGGACGATAAAGTCAGTCTCTCTCTCTCTGCCGCAGCTAAAGATGTTATAATATGCAACTATAATGTGATTTACGAGGAGTGTAATGATGTCTAATTACGTTACCGAGGACAACAAAAAATTGAAGAGGCGAGAATACCAAAAATCATGCCTCTTCGATATATACACGACTAATATATTTTTTACTCTATGGGGCTGAGTTATTCTTAAATTGGTAAACATAATAAGGGTTGAGTTATTCTTAACTCGGTAACGTAATAAGTGCTGAGTTATTCATAGGTCTGGAATGTAATAAGGAATGAGTTATCTTTAGGTCAGTAAAGTTGATAAGGGCAGGGCTGAGTTATTTCCTACCTCGGTAACTAAATTCGTAAGGAAATTTTATAAAAACCTTTTATTATTTAATAAACTTAAAAAATTATGACTGGCAAAACATCAATCAGACCTTTATTTGTGTAAAGTTAAGTGACTTTTACAAGCAAACCCTATAAGTTAGAAGCGGTAATACTTATCCGTATTATACAGGACTAATATCTGAGTTAATGTGTTTTTAGAAAAAATAGTTAATGTGTTTTCTTGATATCTGACATCACATGTTTACTTCATCTTTGATCTCATGACTCCTCCTTCTCCACATATCTTAATGTTTTATCATCCTTTTTGGTATATAAATTACCCAAACCCTAGTCATCATGATCCGACCATTAAGGAAACAACTCTTGAAAAGACTCCTTCATGACCATATTCCTCACGCGAACCTGAACAATTTAAAACATAACTTTGCCTTCCAATTCAAACAAACTTAGCCAAAAAGTAAATAAAAACTATCCAACGCGTAACTCTGCCACGATTAAAAATAAAAACTAGCTATCAATAACTCGTAACTCAATCACCAAGATAATAAAATCTGAATAAAAACTCGGCCGTTGAACAGGTTATACAAAACGTCGCAACATAACACAACCACCAAATTATTAGAAACTCGGTCTGAAACATTACCTTACCAAAACCGTTAATATAAAATTAAAAGGCACTCGGTCATCAAGTAAATAAAAACAACTCAGTCATCATGTAAATAAAAACTATCTACCTCATAACTCAGCCAATAAGAAAATAACAACTTGATAACTCACCAGTAATACAAGAGATACAAAATGTCTGAATATAACACATCCACAGAATAAAAAAAAACTCATTCTGAAACATTACCCTGCCATGATTTATGATGTCATCAAAGATGGCATCATCTAAATATGCACGTGGACGACTTTCAGCCAATCAAAGAAGCGGAATCTCATCGTTTATTAACTTGTTCCCATAATTCTCTCTGAAGCACGTGACATATTCAAAACCCCTAACCAATAACACATGAACTAAACAATTGAGGGTGTATGAGTTAGCATCTTCTCTCGACAACTTAATAGATTTAACAAGAGATTCAAAATTTTCCGTAGGCAGTGGGTTTGTGTTTAACCCAGTTATCTCAGCAAATTTGTTTAATCCAAACCTGATAGGTTGATCATGAACGATACTCCAAATCTCCAGCTGATTCACATGAAGCTGTCTACAAAGTAGATAATGTACTTTCTTTGCAGACCACACGATCAGGCTTTCACCTAGCTTGGCAATGTTTCAACAAGAAACGTCTTCAGCTCTTCCCACACTAATTACCTACTTTTTATCTAACATTCGGGATGTCTCCCAAACGGACATTGTGATTTAACGTTTTTTTAAGCTTAGAATCCCTTAACATTCTTGGAGGGTAATCTCGTGTTTGATATTCAGAGGCCGTNTCTGATCATAAAAAGACAAATATAAATCAGCCATATATAAAATTAACCCAGCTGCGATGGAAAACAAAATCAACCATAACATAATGAAAAACTTCGACAATGTTTCCATTTTCGTTTAAAATATTCAATGTCTATTACGGAAAAAAACTTCCGGCAACTTTTTTTTAAAATCCCATATAATATAGATTTTAGTTTTAGTATAGAAATAAACAAAACTGCT
>OVBE01015695.1:0-11332 GCA_900406425.1 Iberis pinnata | reverse complement strand
ATTTTGGGTTATATGAAGTGTTTTGAGTGACTAGAACAAACTTTAAGACGTTCCAAGGTTCATTATTTTGACAACAACCTAAATCTCATAGGTGTGCAAAGTGATCAAGTTTTGAAGTTTTTGTGCATATAGTTTTNTTTTCTTGTGATTTTGGGTTATATGAAGTGTTTTGAGTGACTAGAACAAACTTTAAGATGTTCCAAGTTTCCAAGGTTCCTCATTTTGACAACAACCTAAATCTCATAGGTGTGCAAAGTGATCGAGTTTTGAAGTTTTTGTGCATATTGTTTTTTTGTGATTTTGGGTTATATGAAGTGTTTTGAGTGACTAGAACAAACTTTAAGATGTTCCAAGTTTCCAAGGTTCCTCATTTTGAGAACAACCTAAAATCTCATAGGTGTGCAGAACGATTCAAGTTTTGAAGTTTTTCTGCATATAGTTTTTCATGTGGTTTTGGGTTATATGAAGTGTTTTGAGTGACTAGAACAAACTTTAAGATGTTCCAAGTTTCCATGGCTCCAACAGCACCACATTAATTCTCCACAGCCATAACCAAAGCCAAATTCAACTTGGATTACACCGAGAGTGGGGTGGATAAAGTGCAACTATGATGCCACATTCACTAATTCACACACAAAAGCAGTTGCAGGTTAGTTATTTAGAGACTCCAATGGTGTTTACTCGAGCTCAGCACAAGCCACATGATTGGAGGTTGAAAATTCTCTACAAGAAGAGGCACAAGCCCTTCTAATGGCAATGCAAAATGCATGGATATTGGGTTACAGAAGAATAATTTTTGAAGGAGATTATGAGCAACTCTACAAGCTATATACCACTAATGGCAGAGACTACAAATTGGCTAATTGGAAACGTTATTATTTACTTTGGAGGAACAAATTCACAACTTTTAAACTTCAATAGACACACAGAAGTTCCAAAAAAGTAGCACATATTCTCGCATGACGACAAGTCTCAAGTCCAAATGTATATTCAATAAATAAGTATGTACCAATGTGTATATCTACTACTTTATATGAAGACTACTCTGTAATGACTTCTTAATATTAAAATAAAGTGTGTTAAAAAAAAGAAGAAGAAAAGTAATGTATACATATCAAGTTGCATATAAAAAAAATATGTATATATATTAAAATACTTTCATTTTATTTAGATTTTCAGCCAATTATGATTTCTTATAGCAAATATAATAATTAATTATTCTTGATGCATTTAATACATTCACCTTAGTCTAATCATACCCTCTCCAGAAGTTGACACAAAAGCAAAAGAGAAGCTGTCACGTGTTCTCTTCTAATAAATGTCAATAAAATTTTCTCTCTCATATTTAAAGTGTAGGCTTCTTCACATTTTCATTTCTCTCTTTGATCTAAGCTAAGCGCTCTCGAAAATGCATATTTTACGGTTCACCTACCGCTGGTGATGGTTCTCTGTTACGCAGCGCGAATCTCTCACCGAAAGAATCCAATCTCGTAAAGACAATGGGTTTACTATGTTCTGAAAGTTGGGTACAATTTTAAGCTATGATCCAAAATATTCTCCTCTCGCTACATTTGGTTCATTGGATTTTATCTGTTTCTAGCTTTTTATTAATTATTTACGGGGAAGGTTTTATCGCCTCGCTCTCGCACAACATTCCTCTGGTTAATATGTAATTGTGGTGAGTTGTGTAAATTTTTCCCCTCCTTTTAGTTCTTCTCAAATTTCGAGTAAATATCTCCACGATTAAGCCTCGTTCCTTTCTTCTGCGATTCACCAGATTTTAGTAGGACAGTATAACATTGAAACCGAATCTTTGGGATTGAGAATGTCGCATTAATATCTGAATATCTTAGATGCTCATATTCATATAGAATCTTAGCTAGAATCTCCTCTAGAACATGGGAATTTATTTTGGTTTGCGTTGATAAATAAATTCGATAGTTATAAGCTACAAGTCTTTTGAATATGAATATTGATTGGCTTATGTTGATGGATATTAGATTGTGTTTAGTGTCAATACATGCTTCAAGATTTTTAGTGAGTGCTAATACATTTTCTTCTCCTTTATATTTTGTTTAGAGATGACTAATCAAGAGAAAGTAGAGTATGGGAAGTTTTTACGGAAAGTTTGTCTTACTCTTTATGTAAAGTATGAGTGGTTAAGATACTAAAGGTTGTGATAAAGTTCTACAAATTCTAGAAGTTGATCGATAGCTGAACGATGCATTCGAGTTGTGAAAAACATGGAGGCTGAAACTAGAAGGTGAGTAATGAGAAACAAAGGTAATTTTTCTGGTTCAACATTATGTTTCTTAATATTTTGTATGATTAAAGTTATTTGAGAACTATGTCTTTAGGGTTAGGAGGGACAATGAGGTCTATCTTAAAATTTCTTGTTTTAGAAGACGATTATGATACTTTCGTGAGCCTCCCAAAGAGGAGCTTGTTGAAATAGTATTCTTTTTCATTATTGGTTATTGCTTGTAACGACTAACGATTTGAGAATGCTTGCATTGATTTTATAAAACCAAATGCAGTATTTCCACCCTGATAACATGTCTCTACAATGAAGATGAAGATCGAGCTTGCTAAGGTCATAAGCGAGATTAAAATGTCTGAATCGGATTGTGGTTCTATGCGTGTTCAATGTAAATTCGTCATATGTGCTCTTATTCATGTCGGTTTTATTAATCAAAGATGGATCTATATTATATATGGCTAACTATAGATCATTGCCTTCATTGTTATTGTGTACGATGTTATAAGTGTTTGTATAATAATCTCTATTATGGTTTTTTCTTGTAGTTGCCCAACTGACTACTAATATCAAGCACTTATCATCTATTCTTCATAAGAAGGTAAACATTTAAATCTTTTTTATGTTGTTAAGTTAACTAGAGCTGATAACTTATTCTCGTGTTTAATAAACCTAAATCTAGGCCAAGCATCCGCGAAAGGGACTTATCGCAATGGTGCGGAGACGGAAGAAACTATTATAGTATATGAGATGAACAGATTGAGACTCTTACTGCATTGAACTGTCGAAACTCATGCTCCATGTAAGTCAAGGTTATTTATGTGTTAGTTAGTTCAAGTGGTTAATTAGCTCTTATAATAGCAGCTAATCAATTCTATTTCTCATTTCGTTCTAACCTGTATAGATATGTCTCAATCTACAAAATTTGATCTCGTTCAATTCTTTTGACCAAGTTTTATCTGTAAGAAACTGTTAATACCCCATGTATATTAAGTGTAAGCATTAGGAGTTTTCAATCAGAGCTTTCTATTGTAAGGAAGTCCTTGTTGCCATTGCCACAACGAGAGCAATGTGTAGTCTTGATTCACCTATGTACCGTCTCAATTATTTTTTTTTCATTACGTCCCAAGTTTCTCTAAATATGAATACACTTATTTATTTGATGACTTCATTAATACCATGGTAGGAAGGATGGATGGACGTGGTTTTTGTAATTCATATGTATACTTTCGTTATATGAGTTTCTTTGTTTTTACTTGAGTTTCAAAATGTTTTTAATAATGTTTCTCAAATATTTATTTGCACATGTTGTAAGATAATAAGCTTGGTTTTTTGTGCTTGAATAGGGATGGAAAGGAAACGCTGCCTCCCGGATATGTTTTTCATCGTTGCAATGGCCCTGGTATGGAGGAAAGGAAATTCATAATTTTGCTTACAATTTTATTTGTAAAAAATATGATAAGAACATTATATTTACTGTCTCCTCGCATTTTATTCAGCATTTCCCCACGAACGGTGGCCCCATTTATGATGTTAAGAGAGCTTTACCATCCACTGATATTATCTTGTCTCATGTTGATGGCGACCCCATATAATTCTTAGTCATTGCCAAGTGGCGTCCCTTGCAGTATTGAGACCAAGTGAGTAAGTTATGCTGAGTTAGTATGGAAGTGTTGCTATATTATATTTCTTTTTTTGAATTGATAATAATGTGATGGTTATTTTGCTTTCAATAAATTAATTATAAGTTGCTTTTGAGAAGAAAATGGAGGGATTGACATCTATAACACACTTTGTAGGAGAATTTCCACCTAAGCTAAAATGGTCATTATGCAAAGAAGGAATGAGAGATAATAAGCTTATGCAAATATTGCTTATAGTGGAACTTTTTGATAAGTGTAGGTTCTTGTAATATCACCTTATGTTGACTGCTAACATCACCAAATTTTCTAATACAATGTACATATCTTGTTTCACTTTAATTATATGCAATTCTGGTATCATGGATCACATTATTGCAAAGTGGACATGTGTTAAAGTTGACGTGTGTTTTTCGAGCAATCGATGTACTTGTTGATGATCTTATACCAAACAAGACTCTCAAAATACCATAAATCTAATTTTGAAAACCATAAACGATAGCACTAAGAATGCAGGTAGGCGTGAACCATATCACAGGTCTTTGATTTATTTTAACTCATGTGTTTTAAGCTTGGTTTGATCATCATCACTACTAAATGATAATGGACATAATATGATTTGGAGTCTGCACGCTTTCCACCAACCTCACAAGACTTATGTCCTACTATATGTTGTATTTGAAGGAGAAAAGAAATCAAATCATAGTAACAACAACAATGTTTTACCGGCAATAGTGTAAGTGGAAACTGAAAAATTACAAGTGCCCGTCAGACTTTCGCATAAGTCAAAGTGAAAAAGCCAGTCAGTGTAAGGATCCATGACTTTGAAACAAGAAGCAATTTCAAAGCTGAATACACAAGCTCTAAAGCAGATGTGTAGTAGTAGGTTGTTGTCGGCAATCATAATAGTAACTTCATTGTATACTGCGAATGACGTGGGAATGGTTTTCGAGCTCGCCTTCCTTTACTATGCTGTTTTAAGCTAGTAGCGGATTTTTAGATATATGGTTCCAATTTCACAGTGATGCCTCTCTTCTTTTTTCTTATATTTGAGACTATTACTTGCATTACATAGTATCATATAATATTAGGCACAAGAAAAAGGTGACATGTGTCCTAGACTAAAAAATAATAACAAAAATAATAAATAATTTAATTATTTGACTTTTATAACATCTAACACTTCATCTTTCAATCTTAATTAGAGTTTAATATATTTATTGTTCAATCAAACATTTATACAATAATTAAGTATAGTCTTTAAATATTTGTCACATATACGAAAAAATATAATTTCAAAATAACAACATATAATTTAAATAACTAACATAAATATAAAAATGCATAAAATTACAACTTAGATGAAAGGGAGGGGGGGGGGTAAAATGACTTAGTCAACAAAAATTTTGTTTTAAATTATCCCATCTTAAATGGTCGTTTAAAAATTCATGATTTCCTAAATTTGAAAGTTCATGGTTTTTTGGCATTTTCCCGTGTTTTAATCTTTGTTTCAAAGTATCTTATCAACAATAAAAGTAGTTATTAATCTTCACCAATATTAAATTAGTGCATACTAGTAATATAAATATTAAATTAGTGCATGCTTTCGGGTATGCACGTCGGTTCCGGTTCTTTGGTTCCTAAATTCTAATCTCTGATGGATATTTTTCTAATACTCGGGGGGTAAAATGACTTAGTCAATGAAAAAAAAATTTCTAAATTATCCAATCTTAACATTTGAGAGTTTAAATGGCTCGTTCAAAAGTTCATGATTTCCTAAATTTGAAAGTTCATGGTTTTTTTGGCATTTTCTCGTATTTTAATCTTTGTTTCAAAATATCTTATCAACAATAAAAGTAGATATTAATCTTCACCAATGTTAAATTAGTGCATACAAGTCAATATAAATATTGATAATATCGTAAAATGTATGAGTGATCGTCTTCTCCAAACTCCCCCCCCCCCTTCGCAATGTACATAATAAGGCGGATAAATTATGTTCCAAGTTAACATGATCATACAAGCCTTTACATTACAAATATGATTAATTTTCTTACTTTTTCACGAGTATAAACTTCCCTTTCTTCAAACGTATTGCCCTATAGAATCAATTCACCTATTGAAGTTCTTTTTTTTATCTTATCATGTTCTCTATTTGATTTGATATCTTTCTTTTACATTTATGATTTTTATTGGGTATGTGAGAAATAAATATTGCATTTGTAGATTTAATACAATGAATTGAAATAGAGATAATAAAAATCACATTAACTCTCTATTGCAACCTTGTTTAAATTAATTCACAAATACAATATCTTTTTTCACACACTGTACAATAAAAAAACTTAAACTCTAAAAGAGATAGGTCAAAATTAAAGAGTGAGCAAGGCAAGAAAAAAATAGAGACTTGCAATGATGGCAAATAAAACTCAAGAGCAATAAGTTTGAAGAAAAAGAACTTATGGTTGGCGAAAAAATAAGAGAGCATGCTAGCCATATTATGTGATGTAAATGCCTTCATTCTCATGTTTAGTTTTTCTAAAATTAATGTAACAATGTGATATTATATTGAGGTGATTTGTGAGTTTATAGATAATTTTTTGGTTTAATATTCATAGAAAAGAAAAAGATACGATTTTTACGCTCTACCTTGAAAATAATAATAAATATATTAGCAATTAAAAATATTACGAGCAAGTGCAATAAATATTTTTTAAAACTCTCTCTCTCTCCTATAGCTCCGGGAAAGTGCTTGAAATCGTCGGGCGTGAGAGGGTCAACTTCTTCTAAACACAACATTGTGTGCCGCGACTTGGAGTCACCGTGATTTCAGCAGCGGTGACCCGTCCAACCCGTTCTTCAAGTTAGATCCGGTCTTCACTCTTTTTCATCCTCCCTTCTCAGAACCATGGTGATCTAGAGGAGGTGAAGCTGATGCACGACGAGCTTGACCAGTGCACTGCCGAGCTCTCTGCGCTTGCATGCGAAGGACGGCGGCGGTCAAAAAGAAACGGGTTCCAGACGCCAAAAAAGAAAAAGTTGTCTCCTTCAGAGGAGGTTGTTCTTCGTCGGGATTCGCCTGGGGAACGGTGGCCCAGATGCGGTGCGACTATATCAGAGTTGGAGAGGCGATTCCTTCTCCCCTCCGGCGGCTTACTCTTCGGTTTCGATCGTTTCCTCGGCGATAGACATCTATTAGATCTCCTTTCTCCTCCACTCCCCTTTTCATCTTCATGGCCACGAGTTAATCTTCCCATCTTTTATGGTTTGGTCTTCCGACTTTCGGCGCCGGAAAGAAATCGCGCTCAGACCGACGAATATGCAGTCCATAGGGTCAGCGGCGGCAATGTTTTACTAAAGTCTTTTAGGTTTTTTGCAATTTCGGTTTAACTTGGTTTGTGTAATTAGGTTTAAATTGATTTTGTTTCAAACCGAACCGATTCCATAAAGAGTTGGGTAGTTAAAATGTTATACCAGGAATAAGCCCATTGGGTTTTTGGGCTAATTCTGGGAATAAGTCTTACAATTTTAATTGAAGATCCATTACATAAAGAACTAAGTGACACCGTCTTTATAAATGTTACGTAGAAACATCTAAGCAAAATTGTCAATATGTCCGAGTGGTTAAGGAGACAGACTTGAAATCTGTTGGGCTTCGCCCGCGCAGGTTCGAACCCTGCTGTTGACGACCTTATTTTTTTATTTATTTCATTTTTTTCACATAACTCGACTTACCAGAATCTATTATTAAATTAACTTGGGACTCAGCAACTTTTGTTTCTGAATTTCCTTTTTTGTAATTTTTTTTTATCCGAGAACAGTTCTCAACTTAAAGAAAACGATTAAGAATGTTTTAATACGAATCAGGTCCAAAGAAAATAAATCTGAACATATGATCACATCATGAAATGAAAGCAAATCTCACATCAAAATGTAAACAAGAAAACAATATTACTGATCAAGTTTCATCTCATTTTAGCAAAACAAATAAACTCACTACTCTTACTTCCTAGTTACAAAAAGAATTGCATAACCACTAAACTACAATATTGTTGTTGTCTTCATTCAAAGGATACTTTAAAGAATCATAGTTTCTCTTCCGATTTCGTAGTTTCCTTTATATCGATTTCATTATTTTCTTGCATCTCTAACAGTTTCTCTTGTTCTTCTTCATCTTGTTCTTGAGGTTTAACTTCTTGAGCATTACTCGGTTTCTTGATAGTAGACTGTTGATACATAACTCCACCAAACATACAAACCAAGAGTCCCAAAGTTCCAACGAAAGTCGAATGTTTATCCCAAACAATCAGATTAATCACAACTGTCAATAGCTTGTTAACAATTCCAAGAACAGTAAAACCAGTAGCGGAAATCGCCCGGCGACAAGAGAATCCAAAGAAAGAGATAGCTAAACCAAATAAACACGATAAACCAACAGGTAAAACCACTTGAAATGAATACCAATCAGATTCATCCGTGATTTCATGTTTAATCTTCTTTAACTCTCCCATTATAAGTAACTCAAGAGGAAACAAAAGCAAAGCTTCAAGATTATTGTAAAGAACAAGACCCCATGTGTTTAAACCAATAGTCATCACCACATGCTTGATGTATACAAAGTCTATAGTCATACTCACTAGATAAGCAAGAGCCCAACTATAAGCTGCGATCGTAAACTGATAATCAGTGAAAACATAAAGCAAACTACCTCCAAAAATAGTAGCTAAAGATCCCCAAGTTTTAACAGATGGCCATGGTTGATTCAAGAAGAGAGTTTCACCAATAGCAACAAAGATCGGAACAGCTGATCGAAAGACAATGAATGTATCGACATTCGCGTGTAGTAGAAGCTCACTGTTAGTGAACAATGATAAGTAGAAGATCATAGCTGCAGGAAGAAACCTCCACATTGTTAATAGATTCAAAGAGTCATGCTCAATCAACTTCATCTGAGCACAAATCAAAACACCAAGTGCACTTGTGAAGTATTGCATAGCTGTTAATGCACCAGGATAAGGAAATTTCATGATTGCCCATTTGTTGATGATTGAGAGAAGTGAAGCCGAGATACAATATCCTGTAGCTACACCATAGATTGAAGCTTGACGAATTAATACACTATACCATGACTCTTGAATAGTTTCAGTAACATTCTGAGATTCGATTGAAGTTGCGTTTTCTTCATCGTTCGTCATTTCGAATGAATCTGATGTCGGTGGATCTTAAGATTTTACACTCAATTACTGTAGATTCGACTTAGAAAATTGAAATTGGTTATAATGGAGCTGATTCTGAGAGTTTGCAAGCTCTAAAACTGCAAAAGAACGCAGAAATTAGGGTTCGTAGGTGAGAACGATCAAATCGACGCAACAAGTAGATCCAGAATGATCACGATTTAGATTTCGACAACAGAACGAGAAAATATAGGTCTAGATTGAGAATCGAGACGATAATCTAAGAGAAGAGAAACTTACCCCTTTGAGATTGAAGGATTGAGAAAATGCGTCGCAGAGGAAGATGAAGAAACAAGAGACTGTGAAGNCTGTGAAGCTTTTTTTTTTTTTTTTTTTGATCAAAAGAGACTGTGAAGCTATTTAGCTTGATCAACACTAAAATAACTAGCTTCACGTTATAGTGTATATATTAGTAATTTAATATCTTTACAAATTAAAAATAATTTTGTCCAAAATTACCATATATTTTAAATTCATTATCTTTCAAAACTATTAGTGAATGAAAGTACAAATTTTAAATTATAAATTCTTGAAACTATGTTTGTATATTGTTAAAAAAATATATGTTTTAGTGATATTTTTGAAATAATTAGATTATATTACATTTTTGGAATATAAAAATTATTTTGATATTTTGTAAATTCTTTTCAATGACAAAGTCTCGAAACAGATTCCTATTTTGTAAATTCTTTTTTATTTTAATATTAATATGGAATAAAACGAAAAATATAGAATGATATTTTTGGTAAAACATAAATACGGAGTAGTATATAGAATATATATAGATTATGTCTGAAATTGCGTGCAATGCTTACATAGTAAGTTTCGGGTTTTTACATGTAAATCAATAAATGGACAATCTGTGTATTGTGCTATGAATTTGATTAATTCATAATGAGTTTCGGATTTTCACATGTAAATTATTGAAAATGATATCCAATACCATATATAATGTTTGGCGGATTTTTTTTCATGTTCGAATCATGTTCCTGCTTGTTAAAAGTTGTGGTGATTGACAGTGAGCAAAGTATATATTTTATGGTAAACGAATTTCTGTATTGATTATATGAATACATTACCTACCTGAATCAACAAACTAATAAGATGTAGAAGTTTCTACTGAAAAATAAAATAAAAAATTGCGATGATGAGTATGCATAGCCAACAAGTCAACTTTGTTATTAAGGTTCCTAAGACGGTACACCACCTTGAAATTCGAAATATGTTAACACGAAATCAAATATCTGCGATATCTATACTATTAAAATTGTTTATTGAAGACTTATATATTAAATGCTATTGCAAACAAATATTTAACAAACCAAAAAAATAAAAACGAATGAAGGGCAATTCCAGTATCACAAATTATAAAACGCGCGAATTGTAGGAACGGGTTAAATATGATATGGTCGAGTGTTCAAATCCCATTTTTGATATAAAAAATTACCTACTTTATTTTTCATATAGATAAATTTTACTAGAACATAGACAATAATTCTGCATTGACTATAGTGGTTACATTCAACATCTTTTTGACATATGATTAGAAAACTTGGACATACAACATAATCATTTGTGTTTCATAATCATTATATACAATACCAATTTTTCTATTAATTATTTTTGAATTTTTACAATTTCAAATAAGATATTTATGGGATATTGAAGGAGATTCTAAAAATACCAATAAAAGTAAGTATGCCCAAGAAAACTATTCACTATTAATTGTTTTTTTTTTTTTAACCATAAATCTACATTCTTATTTGAAGAATACTTTTGAAAAAAATCTTTAATTTATATGGTTTTCGAAAAAAAAATTTCAGAAATATAGGATTCTTAACTCGGTTACAATATACATATATTATTATTTATACGCTATAAATAAGTATTATTTTTTAAACTAGAAAAATTAATAGATTAAACTATAATATTTGTTCCATAAATCATAACAAACTTAATTGTTAGTTAGAATTTTATAGTTAAATTTTATAAATTCAATTCGTGGCCTAAATAATCAATATTTTTTAACCATACATTTAGGAAAATAACTATACTTATCAAATTGTAATTAAAAATTTAAAGATTAAAAACATAATTAAAAATTATCCTTTTAAGGTATAAAACGAATTATTTATTAACTTTAATCTATAATTTTTTCCATATATTGTACAAAAAACTTAATTGTGTTTCTAGGAATTTTC
>OVBE01015694.1:0-11332 GCA_900406425.1 Iberis pinnata | reverse complement strand
GTATTTATAGGCTAAAAAAGTAAAATAATAAATATGGAAAACTTGAATAGGCTTGAGGACTTANACTTCAATTCTTCTTCGGGGAAAGTGCCCGATCGAGCAAGTGGTTGCCCGATCGGGCAATTCACATTTTTTCTCGACTATAACTTCTTGCTCGATCGATCTTCAATCTTCGGATTTTCCAGGGACTTTTTCCCGATCGGGCATCACACATGTCCAATCGTGCATTTCCTCTTCAATCTCTGAAATCTTCAGAAAACTTCGTTTTGCTCCGATTCGACCCGAACACCTAGAATACTGAAAATCTACCAAATATGTAATGAAAAAACTCGGAATAATGCAGAATAGCAAACATAAATTCCCATTACTATACATTAAAATAGAGTACTATCAACTCCCCCATACTTAGATCTTTGCTTGTCCTCAAGTAATGCAAGATTCAATCTGGAGAAAAGGTTTGAAATGGACCACACAGAAACTCACAAAACCTCAAAAACCATAAGTACAGTTTCAAATCCAAAAGACACCCATCTCAAACAACGAATTTGATTTAATTGTTTACCACCACTAAACTAACAACATGTTTCCTACTCTGAATCCCAAATCAATCAAGTATCAAATCATATCAACCAGCTCTTTAAATTTAATTTTGTTCAGATTCATGCATTCTCACCTATGGTATATCAATCAATTTACTCAAGTACCTCTTCTATCGAAATGCCCATACCAAACAGAGCATCAACCGACTTCCGATCCTGATCCGTTTTCCCCCTTTCTCACTTCTTTTTCTTTTTCTAAAGATTCACACTTTTCTGCCTTTTGTTTCTTTTCTTTCTTTCTTTGTTATTCTTTTCATGTTCGCATTTTTCTGCGTTTTCATGATTCTAACTGCTTTTTAGCATCCCAACAATGATTACGGACTTCTAGGTCACGCTTTCAACACTTTTTCTACTGTTTTTTATATTTTTCTGAAGGGATAGAGGGAAAGGATCCGGACCGTACTGAAAGAACTTGTCGGCTTTACAGAACACTGAAGAGCAAGGTACCTAATTCTCGAAGTAAATCAACACCATAAGCAAGAATAATTCATATTTAAATGAAGTCCTATCATGGCAGAGCTAGCATCAATTCATTAATAACTCAAAAGACCAAAACATTCATAAACAAATTAATCAGCAATGGGGTTCCATTCCTAATCTCAGCAATTAATCTAAGTCAGTAATCTAGGGAATGTGAAAACCATACCCACACTTCGCTATGTATCATCATTGATTTTGATCATGGTTCCTTCGACTCGATAGACTCAGCTAGATTTAAAAAAAAATTTGAAAAATTTCACCAAAAAGACAAAACATAAAAACGTGGTTAGTATCATTACACCCTCCCCCAGACTTACTTCACACAGTCCCAGTGTGAAAATAAATCCAAAAGAAGGCATAGAAGTAACCAGGATCAATAGAAAAGTATGTAATGGATGAAAATAGATAATACTATATGAGAAGAGTTCAAGGGAAAGAGATATACTAAAGGTGAAGTTGCTCCCAAATCTGTTCTGAACTCCTTTGCCTCTTTTGTAATGCCTGCAAAAAGAACAAACAATCAAGAGAATTGTGAGTAATGGTTGAACAGCGATTTGAGCAATGATAGCTTAAAAAACTAACAAGAATCAGCTGTAAGAGAAACTATTGAAGACACTATGATCGAGCAATACTAATCAAAAATCAGCAAGAATCATATATATGATAGGCATAATTCAAAACAGTTAACAGCAATCATTCCAGTATCACACAATCAATTGGTAAGTAAAGAGAAATGATCAAGCGGTACTAATTATAAGTAGCAAGAATCAAGAATTACTTAATGAGAAAAACCAATCAATCATGAATCTAAAATCAACTCAAGTCAAAACACAAGAATGATGGTGGATGGTGAGAAATGATCTAAGCAATACTAATCAACAATAGAAAGAATCAAGATAGAAACCATCAAAATAACCATCAATTCAAGTGAAAAAGATGAGTAATGAGATTAGATAAGAGATAACTCGGAATGTTTTGAAGAATATTCACCAGCAATAACCTGAAACACTTAAGACTTAAAACTAAAAAATAAGTAAGTTAGGACTGACTCAAAAATTAAAAAACAAGTAAACTAGACTCTAGATATAGTGGGTTGCCTCCAACTCAGCGCTTTGTTTAACGTCACTTAGCTTGACGGTACTTACCTTTAAGTAGGAATGGAATCAACATCCAGTGATATTCCATAACAAGCTCCAAATCCAGACATCTACAGCTTCAGAACCTTCCCCATCACGTACTTTGCAACCTCAATCCCTTTCTCTTTGAACTCCGGGGTGATTAAATCTCTAAACTCTGAGAAGGGTTTTGAGAACCCTTTGCTTTTCACCTTGTACTCAATTGTATCCCCAACTATTGCTTGAGGGATCAAAGCTACTTGATATTCTTTCTTTACTTGCTTCGGTTTTACTTTCACCTTCTCCTTAACCTCGGGATTTCCACTCGTTGTTAAAATTGGAGGCTCTTTGTGTAAGATTTCAGCAACTACACATTTAGGATCCGGTTCAATATGAACTTCTTTCTTCATCTCTACCCCTTTCACCACAATTAGCCTAAAAATCCCTTTTGAAGGAATCACTGGATAGAAAACCCGCTTCTTGATGTTGTTCATAGATATTCGCCGATTGTGTAAATCAACAACATCTCATACGGTTACAAGAAAGGGTCTCCAAAGAATCAAGGGTTCATGTGGATGCTCATTCATCTCCAAGATGTGGAAATCAACTGGAACTAGACAATTTCCAACTTGTACCAAGAGGTCCGAGATAAAACCACTGGAAGAGACAATAGAATCGTTAGCAAGCGTGAAAGTCATGTGACATGGTTTGATACCTGAAAGTCCCAATCGTTCTGCAACAGTCATGGACATCACGCTCACATTAGCTCCAGTATCACAAAGAGAATCTATGAAATCTATCCCATTGATTGAACAAGGAACTAAGATTTCCCATGGATCTTGTATCTTATGAAGCTTCCTAAGTGGATTAGGTGGCTTCCCAATCATCTCACCATCTTCAAACTCTGTTCTGGGCTTTATAGCTTGTAGCAAATAAGGGATTCTAGGTTTATAAACAGTTTCTGAAATTTTTGATTCCAGGTACTTCTGCTTGATTGGACACTTTTCTGGGAATTCTCCGGAGATCAAGATCGATCGGGCAAGTGATGTTCCTGATAGATCAAAAGTTCCTGGAAATTTTTCATGTGTTTTCTCACTCGGGCATGTATTGCTTGATCGAGCATCTTCTCCGAAACTGTTTTCCCCGATTGGGAAAATGTTGCTTGATTGGGCAATTTTCTCTACACTCTTTTCTAAATTTTTTAAATCTGCACTTTCATCCAAATCACCAGGTTCTTCTTTTAAATCACAAACTAAGGTCTTGCAATACCCCTTTGGATTCTCCTCAGCTTTCCCAGGAAAGACACCAGCTTGTCTTTTCACTGCTTCAGAGGTCTGAGCAACTTGTACATCCAAATGCTTCACATGAGTTGAAAGTGCTTCAAACTTTTGGTTCAACTCTTTCACCTCTACTTGGATCATTGTTTGGAATTGTTGCTGAGCTTCCAAAAGTTGCTTAAACATCATCTCAACTGAATTACCTTGTTGAGGTTGAGCTTGTTAAAATACAGGATGAGAGGTTTGTGGAAAACCGCCTAAATTAGAATTCTGCACAAAGGGCTTTTGTTGCTGTGGATAATGTTGATCTTGGGGGTTTTCAACATTGGTACTTCGCCAACTAACTTCCTTCTCAACTCCACTAGTATTTTGCTCTGTCGCTTGCTGTATCTAAGGACAACTGATACTTCTGTTCAATTCCTCTATAAAAGGTATTGAGGAGACTTACATATGAGAAACCGTGGTGTGGACAATCATGAAGCAGCTCTTTGAATCGCTCCCAAGATTCATCGAATGATTCCACCGAGTTTTTTGTAAAAGAAGAGATCTTGTTCCTTAAGGTATAAGTCCTGGTGGTTGTGAAGAATTGATTTATGAAACTGGCTTTACAATCATCCCAGGTTACTATGGATCCCACAGGTAGAGACTTCAACCAGCAAAGTGCTCTTTCAGCTAAAGAGTGACAGAACAAACTGCAGTGCATGAAATCGCTTATATATCACTCCATTGAGTTTAATGGTGTTGCAGATATCCTCAAAACGTCAATATGATCCATTGGGTGATCACTTGGTAGACTACTGAATTGGTGGTTACGGATCATTTGAACTAGCTAGATAGGGAATTGGTATTTCCTTCGCTGAGGTTGAGGGGGCTGGATGGGATTCCTGTTAGCATAGTATGCTTGAGGATAGTTATAGGAACCAACTAGAGGTGGGTTCTGAGCATTGAGCATGTGAACTCTCTCCGGATCTCTATACAAGACAAAGTTTCTTGCATCTATGTTCTGAGCGTTCTGAGGATTGGGATTTTCCAGTGGAGCTTGGTTGTTATTTTCTCCTTGTTGGCCTGGTGGCACTTGATTACCGTTACCATCACCTTGCGCTTGGTTAATAAGTTGATTGAGTTCAAGAGCAGGTTGAGGGTTCTGACCTTGGGGTTCCCCCGGAATGATTTGATCAACATTCCCAGCCATTGGATTGGATGATCTTGCGTCTTTCTTAGCTTTCTGGTTTGAGCGTTCTATCATAGCAAGTTCCGAGTTACTGAGGCTTAGCAATTCAGAAGATTTGTCAGATCTTCTGATCATACACCTATAAAACACAAACAAGCAGAAAGGAACGAGATGAGTACTAAAAAATAAAAATTTAGACTAGATTCTAATAAGAAACTTAAAAAGGCACTATTGGTCCCTGGCAACGGCGCCAAAATTCTGATAGGTCTAGAATTTAATCCTAAACTATTACTGCAGAGAACAGTTCAATATAGCATACATATCGAATCCACAGAGACCAGAATAGTACACAAATCAGTTTCAATTTAAATCAATCTAAAGCAAGAATAATAAAGTTGATTGTGATCAAAACAGTAAATTAAAACGGTTTAAACTTATAAAATAAAAGTGTTAGGCATCAGGGAAACCACAAGTAGTCAGGATTGAAAGTCAATTTATCATGCAAGGGTTTTCTTTGAAAATAGTTCTCAACATGAAAGACAGATATGGAATAATCTTCTCTCAGAGTATTAAACCCTATGCTCAAATTATCAGTTGCAAACTCTCACCGTCTTTTAAATAACAGAACATGCATTACAGATCATATTCAATTGTTCATAAGCATTTAAGATAGTACTCTCGCAAGCAAAATCACTTATTCATCTAGACTAGATCCAACTTCTAAACAAAGTCTCTTTGCGTTTATCAGTCTAATATCGATAAACTAGATGGCCAATCTAATTCACGTATTAATAAAAAGTCTAGACTAAGAACCTAACAATTATTATCCCCTTATGACAAATCTAACAATCAAACCCTGATTTCTCTGGGAAACCCTAAAACCTAACTATGGAACTACTCAGACATTGTCATGCAAACACAATTCAATATCAATGAAGAACACATATTTAAATTAGATATAGATATATTAAAAATGGTTCATAAATCTTCTCCAAATACATGTTGAATCTCCTCTCCCTCAATAATTCTCTAAGAAATAAAATAAAGCTTAAGTTCTAAAAGCCTAAAACACAATGTATTTATAGGCTAAAAAAGTAAAATAATAAATATGGAAAACTTGGATAGGCTTGAGGACTTGATTGCAAAATTTGGAAAACTTTAATTCTTCTTCGGGGAAAGTGCCCGATCGAGCAAGTGGTTGCTCGATCGGGAAGTTCACATTTTTTCTCGACTATAACTTCTTGCTCGATCGATCTTCAATCTTCGGATTTTCCAGGGACTTGTGCCAGATCGGGCATCACACATGCCCGATCGTGCACTTCCTCTTCAATCTTCGAAATCTTCTGAAAACTTCGTTTTGCTCCGATTCGACCCAAACACCTAGAATACTGAAAATCTACCAAATATGCAATGAAAACACTCGGAATAATGTATACTAACAAACATAAATGCCCACTATTATACACTAAAACCGAGTAATATCAATTATGTTGGATGTTCTCGTTTCTCTGCCACCCATCAAGCTTTTCTTTCCGAAATTACTTATGCCACTAAACCCAGATCCTTCAAAGCCATTGTTCAATAAGAAAAACGGCGTAAGGCTATGCAGACAGAAATTGATGCGCCATAACGAAATTTGACATGGACTCTTCAGGATTAACCACACGGGAAGGGTGCCATAGGATCAAAGTGGGTTTTTAAAACTAAACATCGATTAGAGGTTTCCATCGAATGCTATAAAGCTTGATTGGTGGCTCTTAGTAACAAACATGTTGAAGGAATTGATTATGGGGAGACCTTTGCACCTGTTGCTAAAATGGACACTGTGAGATTGTTTTTACATGTTGCAGCCAGGAACAATTGGCATGTACATCATATGGACGTACATAATACGTTCTTGCACGGTCATCTCGACGATGAAGTTTAGATGAAACCTCCTCCGGGATTTCATACTTCGCGACCTAATCAAGTCTACGATTACACATATCCATTTACGGTCTCAAGCAAGCACCTCAGTGTTGGTTCAAGAAGGTCACACTTTCCTTGCGCAACTTTGGTGTTGTGTAATCACTGTCAAACTACTCTATGTTTCATTTTAATCATGTAGGAATTTGGATCAATATTCTAATCTATGTCGATGACATAATATTATCCAAAAACAATATTGCTGCAATGAATAAATTCAAGCGGTAGCTTTCATCTCGTTTTCACATGAAAGACCTCGGCTCTCTCAAGTACTTCCTGGGTATTGAGGTTTCACGAAGCAGGCATGGTTTCTACTTAAGCCAACACAAGTATGCATTGAAAATTGTCTCAGAAACATGCCTTCTAAGAGCTAAACCAGTATCATTTCTGCTAGAACAGAACCATCGTCTCGCACTCTCAACATCTTTGGAACTCGACAATCCAGAGATATATCACATGCTTACTGGGAGGCTTATTTATCTAGTTGTTAGTCTACCAGACTTGGCTTATTTAGTGCACATTTCTGCTCAGTTTATGCAGGCTCCAAGGGAAGATCATTGGAAATCGGCATTACGAATAGTTCGCCATTTGAAAGGGACACCGAGTCAAGGTATTCTTCTCAAAGCCGATGACAACTTCTGAATCGCTGGTTGGTGTAATTCAGATTGGGCAAGTTTCCCTTTGACTCATCGTTCAGTCTCAGGTTATTTTGTGCAAACTGGGACTTCCACTATTTCATGGAAAACTCGGAAACAATAAACAGTTAGCCTATCTTCCGCTGAAGCTGAATATAGAGCCATGACCTACATTAACAAGAATCTATTGTGGCTCAAACGGTTGTTACTCTCACTAGGTGTTTCTTAATATCAATCTATGAAGTTATATTATGACAGCAAATGAGCAATTCATATTGCCACTAGTGCAGTTTTTCATGAGCAGACAAAGCACATCGAAAATTGTTCTCACTTTTTCCATGATGAAATTCAAAGCGGGAAACTTCTTCTTATTCATGTTGACACGAAGACGCAACAAGCTGACATTTTTAATAAACCTTTGGGTCGACAAGCGTTTCAGGAATTCATGATCAAATTGGGACTTCAAGACTTGCATGCTCCAGTTTGAGGGAGGGTATTACAATATTCTCATATCTCATCTTTTAGGCAACTTGCCAGAAGTGTGTCAATCATATATATTGTGTATTTATAAGTCTTGATATTGGTTGCTCAGTATATATGTAATTCTTTGCTTATGGAATAGACAAGATTCAAAGGCCTCGCTGTTTCTTCAACTTTTATGCTAAAATCAACTCAACCACGATTCATGAAATCAGTTTTTTGTATCCGAGGATGTGGTCGCCACCCGCCACATTTGCGTAGATTTAAGAGATCGGTGATCCTTCCATACATGGTCTCTTAAATCGTTTCTTAATATTTTTCTTGTTTTCTTAAAAATCATGTTTTGAAGCTGAAAATGTCTCCTCCTTTGTTCGTCCACGACAATGAGTAATTTATTTAGTTTCTTGGTTCCCAGCTATCCATTCAAGATGTTGTGTATTTCCTTCTCTTCACTTAGTTTTTCTTGAAATAATGTCATTTACAAAAAAAATTCTCACAATTCTTCTGAATCAGATATAAGTTATGGTTCTTTGGCTGGACAAGGCTCTCACACAATTCTTAGTCCCATCGTAGTGTAAACTCAAGTTCTTCACCTTGATCTGAGTATGTGTTAGCATCTTCTTTAATTATAACAACATGTTCTTCCTCAGAATCCTCTTCTGACTCAGATGGCTCATCATCGTTCCAGCTAACCAAGAATTTTCGTTCTTTTTATGTGTTTGCACACTCAGACCTCACGTGTCAAAACCGTATGAACTTATGGATTATCAACTTTGAAGTGGCCAAATGTTTAGCTTCTTTGATTTTATCATTTTTTAGTTATAAAATCAGTTCTTCCTCCACCAGTCTGTTAGTTTCAGAAACTTAGAACTCACAAACAAATGAAAACAATGCCTAACGTTTTCTTATTGAGTTACTACTAATAAAGAGAGTTTTCACAACTGCCTCCTACAACTTAGGAGCTCTTTAACAGAATCAAAGAAAGTTTCAAAAGCCATTACTCCTACAGAACAAGAGCTTATTCCTAACACTTAAGACCAAGTCATAACACTAAGTCTTTTAAAAAACACTAACATTACCCTTCCCTAAATCGAAGCTTCGTGAAAAGCATCAGTTTACTTTGGAAATTCAATTAAACCAATCAACTTCTTTAGTCTTCTAAAAGCTTCAATCTTCAAAGGTTTAGTCATAAGGTCTGCTAGTTGATCATGTGTCCCACAAGGAACCAGCTTGACTTTACCTTCTTTAGTTAGCTCCCTCAAATAGTGAAACCTTACTTCAATGTGTTTATTACGCCCATGATGAACTGGATTCTTGGACAATTGAATGGCTGAGTTGTTGTCACACTTGATAGTAAATTGATCCTCCTGTTTTTCACCAATTTCATCAAGTACTCTTGTCATCCAAATACCCTGAGTAGCACAAGAAACTGCAGCTATATACTCAGCCTCTGTAGTGGATAGAGCAACAATTGACTGCTTCTTTGAGATCCATGAGTCAGCTCCTTCTGCAATTAAGAACACAGAGCCAGAAGTACTATTCTTGTCATCTAGATCACCAGCATAATCACTGCTAGTGTAAGCCTCAAAGTTTATGTTTCCTCCACGGTTATACTTAGTCCCAGCTCCATTGTACTCTTGACATACCTCAGTATTCTCTTAACCAATTAAAGGTGGGCATCTGTAGGAACCTCCATGAAATGGCTAGCTAGACTTACTGCAAATGCAAGGTCAAGCCGTGTGACTGTTAGGTTACATCAGGCTTCCTATGATCTGTTTATACAGAGTAATATCAACAACTAATCCTCCTCCCTTTCTTGATACTTTAACCCCAGGAGCTATTGGTGCATTCACTCCTTTGTTTGCTGTCATATCAAAACGATTCAGAATCTCTTTGGCAAACTTTCTCTGGTAAATGTATGTACCAACTTCTTTTTGCAGAATCTCTACACCCAAGAAATATCTCATCCTTCCCAAGTCTGTCATATCAAAGTTCTTCTTCATAGAATCCTTGAATCCGTTGATCAAATTCTCACAATTTCTAGTAAAGATTAAATCATCAACGTATAGACGTACAATGAAAATTTTCCCTTCCTTCTCTGTTTTAACAAACAGTGTGTGCTCTAGGCTGCACTTTACAAATCCTTCCCTCATGAAGTAATTTTCAATCTTGCTGAACCAAGATCTAGAAGCCTGCTTTAGTCCATACAAAGCTTTCTTTAGCTTGTACACTTTCTTTTCACTGCCGTTTATCTCAAAACCTTGAGGTTGATCAACATAGACTGTCTCAAGTAGTTCACCGCGCAAGAAATCACTTTTGACATCTAACTGGTATATTGTCCAGTTTCCGTGTGCTGCAGTCTCTACTATCATTCTGATAGTGTCCCATCTAGCTACTGGAGCGAATACCTGGTTGTAATCTATGCCAAATCTTTGTGCATACCCCTTAGCTACCAAACGGGATTTGAACTTTCTCAGTTCTCCTTCTTCGTTGTATTTTGTTTTGTAAATCCACTTGACTCCAATGGTTTTTGAGTATGTTGGTAAGGTGCACAACTTTTAGGTCTGGTTCTTTTCATTAGCATTGATCTCTGTTGTCATAGCATCTCTCCATTCTTCATGTTTTACTGCTTCATTGAAGCTGATGGGATCCTCTAGAGCAGTTGTTGTCTGCAAAACAACATCATCAATCAAACAGTCTTCTACAAAATGAGCTACATCTTCTTCTTCTGACAATGTGAATCCACGTTCATAGTCACACAGATAGCTTGGATGTTTTGTTTGTCTTGCAGGTAGTCCAGTTGATGTATTTGGAGTTGATGCATTACTAACTATATCCTCTGCTCCAGCTACTGTTTCATCAATGTCATTAAGTGATCCCTCTTGTGAGACTTCTTCTTCATTACTCTGAGGATCATCATAATCTGCAATTTGATCAGTTTCTACTCCTGCTGCAAACTGATCATTTACATTTTCACCATCAGTTTCATCTTCTTCACTCTCATTACCTTGGAGATATTCTTCTTATCCCAATATCTCATCATGATCAGTCCATGTCAATGCCATTTCTTGTTGTTCTTCACAATCTTTCCTTCCCCAATCCCATTTTTCCGTTTCTTCAAAGATAACATCCCTGCTCACAATGATTTTTCTTGAAATCAGATTATACATTCTGTATGCCTTGGATTCTTCACTCACTCCCAAGAAGACACACTTCAGGCTTTTGTTGTCAAGTTTCATTCTTTTTGCATCTGGTATATGCACATGCCCAATACAACCAAATATTTTGAAGTGATTCACATTTGGCTTGAAACCATTCCAAGGTTCTTCTGGTGTTTGATTCTTCAAAGCTTGAGGACACGCAGTGAGCAGAGGAAGCTCAGCGCGCGGAGCACGCAGCGAGCAGAGGAAAGCTCAGCGCGCGGAGCACGCAGTGAGCAGAGGAAGCTCAGTGCGGGGAACATGCAGTGAGCAGAGGGAGCTCAGTGCACGGAGTGCGGAGTCCGCTGTGAACGAAGAGGGCTCAAGGCATAGTGGGCCGACCGAGGCCCGCAAGAGGAAGAAATGGCTAATGGGCCGACAAAGCCCATCCCGAGCAGAGCTCCATGCGG
>OVBE01015693.1:0-11332 GCA_900406425.1 Iberis pinnata | reverse complement strand
TACTTAATGACATAATTAAACTTAGGAATTTGCTAGACTTAGGATTAGCACAAATCCATGTTTATCATCGCCAAAGGAAGATATCATGACCAGCTTGAGGGTTTGGTAACAGTTGAGCTTGGATGTGTGTTTGAAGTTGTTGGAGATATGTGTTGCGTGTTTGTCTCAACCGCCAAGAAGAGGTTGATGCTGCATGTGCAACACATGAATGACGAGGAACGCCATACTCTTTAATGCCACGGTCACCTGCAAGAGCATAAAGGTGATCCAACATGGTCTAATTTTCAAACTAGAAAGAAGTACGGATTCCATTATCAATGTTGAAACGGAGAAACAGAACCGCTAGCAATCGGGATTGTAGGATTTTCCTCTATATCCATGAACCCGAGACTGCTAAATTTGTATCCCAAAAGGTTGATTCCCGAATGAGGTAATAATGGATCCACGCAGCTTATAGTGATTTTGCGTCCGTTAGTAATCGCCTGATCATGGCAAGAGTGAACACCGTGATGTATCTTCGAAGGACCGTAGATCCAAGTCCCCTGATACTTTAGGTTTACACACGTCCACCCAAGCTAGCTTCGCTGAATTATGATTAGTAGGAGATCCTGACCAAAGAAAGTTAGCATACAAACTATTTATCTCACGAATACAAGCTTTGAGAAATCTAAAAGCCGACTGCCAGAAGTTAACCGTACTGATGATCACTGACTTGATTAGCTGCAATCGACCTGCAAAAGAAAGTAAACGAAAGGTCCAAGAAGACATACGCAAGCATAACCTGTCAAGTATTTTTTGAATTTTAAAGTATTTCAATATAATTAATCAGCGTAATAACTAGCATTATAAATAGGGAAAATTTCATTTTTAACCTTTAAAGTTGCACTCACTAACAGTTTTAACCTCCGTGCTCAACAACTATCACTTTGACCCTTGAAATTAAAACTTTAGCATAAAAAACCTTCAAATTTTTGCGCCGTTAAATTCTTTAAAGAACAGTAACGTCGAAAACAAAATTAATAAAATAATATTAAAATAAAAATAAATATTTGAACAATTCTGATAAAATTCTAAAAATTCTGAAAATTTATAAAAATTCTAAAATTTTTTGAAAATTTTTAAAAAATCTAAATTTTTTAAAAAAATATTAGAAAAATTATAAAAATTACAAAAAATTATAAAAAATATAAAAAAATTACAAAATTAAAAAATTGTAAAAAATTAATATATACAAAAATTAAAAAGATTATAAAAATATGTAAAATAAATATAAAATTATAAAATTAAAGTTTTTTGTAATATTAGATAATGAGAAAATTTGAAAAATGCAATTTTGAAGACCGTTATCAATGGAAACCATCCATAGAAGTAGTATAGCAACATCTAGTGGTTTAACTTGAGCATCAAAAGAAGAAACTTTCTCAATACATTGTTTACTTACATTTCTATATTTTTATAATTTTTATGCTTATAATAATTGTTTACTCATTTATATACTTTTTATAAATTTTTTTATATCTTTTACAATTTTTTCAATTTTTTTATAATTTTACAATTTTTTATAATTTTTTACAATTTTTATAATTTTTAATTTTATACAATTTGTATAAACTTTTTACAATTTTTTTTGTAAATTTTTACAATTTTTATTAAAATTTTACAATTTTTTAAAAAATTTAAATTTTTTTTATAAGTTTTTACAATTTTTTAATATTTTATTTTATTTTATTTTATTTTGTTACTGTTTTGTCATTGATTTAACGACGTTAAAAAAAAAATCAAAATTTTTTATGCTAAATTTGTAATTTTAAAGTTCTTTGAAAAAATAAATTAAATTTAGTGGCCAAATTGCTAATTATTGAGCACCAAAATTAAAACTCTTAGTGAATGCAACATTAAAAAATGAGATTTTCCCGTTATAAATATAAATTGACGTCAATATCACTTCCCGTAAGTTTGATTGTATTGCTTTTGTTAAATCGCTTATTTTTCATTTTTCCTTCAGTTTAACAATACATATTTTACTTTTTTGGGTAAAAAATTAATAAACAAAATTAAACATGGGTATATTCAGTTGTACAATATCCTAAAAGCTTAAATAACCAATATACCCCTTTTTCCCTCTGATAATACTAATCTTTCTTTAATTGTTAAAAGAATTATATGTAAACTTACAGACCAAAATGTAATAATTATATTTATATAGTTATATATGGCCTTAATAAATTTGGGATTAAAGAAAGGAAACTTCGAGGCAGTTGGATGGGAGTTCTTTTTGGTTCTCTGCTTCATCCTCTCTCCTATCTGGTAAGTTATAAGTTATAACTATTTGAATATACTATTATTCCTTTGATTTTGGACACATTTGACCTCATATCACTCTAATATTTTTAACTAGTACATCATGCATTTTATATTCTATAATTTTTTAACCATATATATATATATATAACTACTAAATTCAATATACAAAATTAACGTGAGAGGCAACATGAATGGAATCATTGCCTATTCAAAGAAAAAACAACCAACTGCTGAACTACCAAATAATGGGTATGATATTATTTTTAATATAAATGGAGAACCTCTCGTTCACCGACGAAGACTTCCCTGCCCTGGCTCTTCCTCCGGTTCCGGCCAAAGGCTCCTCGCCTCGCCCTCCCCCATCCCTTCCCGACCCTCCTGACCTTCCTTCCCCCTCTCAAGCCTTCTCTACTCCCCTTCCCTTCCATCTCCCTCCAACTCCACCTAGCTCAGCATCTCCAACTGCTCACAATGAGCCGGAGACTGATGTTCCCTGCCCTCCTAACCACTCAGCTGCAAGCTTTTCAGATTTTAGATCAGGACTAGGGATTCTAATCCCTCAGTTAACAAAATCCTCAAACCCTAATGGTACGGGTTATTTAACCCATCCACCAATTTCATCAGAAACCCCTTCTGACTCAGCATTTACACAAACCCCTGCGACTTGGGCAACTCGGATAAAGAAATCCTCTGATAAAATCCTTCAGAGGCTAGCTCCTGCTCCTACATCTTCTGAAACTCCAAGAATCCTAATACCTGATGAAATCTTTAAAGAAGGTGAAGAACTACTGAAAGAGTTTGTGGTATGTAAGTTCAAAGGGAAACCCCCTTCTTTCAGCCAAATCCAGAGCGTTCTAAACCATCTATGGGGTAAAGGGAAGAAACTCGAACTTCACCTTAATCATCAGAAGCGATCCCTGCTAGCCAAGATCCCCAATGATTTCATTCGCAAAAAAGTTCTAGAGAAGAAACTATGGTATGTGGGGGAATGTATGTTTACAGTAACCCCTTGGAACTCAACACAACAGCCTGAAGACGATCTTGACGCAATCCCGATATGGGCTCACCTAAAAGATGTTCCACCCGACCTCATTCACAACAGTGGACTAAGCTTAATAGGAGGCCTAATTGGTGACCCAAAAGAGATGGATGACTTCACGAAAAATCTAGTAAGTCTCTGGGAAGCTCATATTAAAGTTGAAGTTAATCTCAATAAGCCATTACCCTCAACGGTTGAAGTACTACGCACCAACGGACAACTAATCACCGTCAACGTGGAATATCCTTGGGTTCCACCTTCTTGCTCACACTGTAAACAATTGGGTCATATTCTCCGCTATTGCCCGTCAGCCACTCTCAAATGGGTACCTAAGAAACAAGCCGTGATTTCAGTCACTATTCCCACCTCGCCATCCTTAAACATTTGTTCCTCCCCTCCCCCTATACCCCCGCACGATCCCCCTCTAAACTCCTCTTCCCAATCTCCCAACCTCACCCTAACTAAATTACCACCCACCTCTTTCTCCCAAATCATCCCCAATCCAGATTTTCCATCTTCCCCATCACTCCCCTTGTCCCATCCTACTCTTAAAAATGATACTAGTCCAATGGATTGTGATGCTATAAATGAGGGTACACTTCACTCTAATGAAGTGTCCCTCCCTGCCCTCTAACTTTTGTTTCCCCATCTCCCCCTTTTTTGTATCCAATGTATATAAAAACTTTTTTTTTGGAACGTCCGTGGTATCAATAAACCGGACAAGCATAGACCATTTAGGCGTTGGCTCCAAGCAGAATCCCCTTTTTTTGGTGCCCTACTAGAAACCCACATAAAAGAACCCAATTTGGCTTTTGTAATGAACAATCTATGCCCGGGATGAAAATACACATCAAACCATCTCTCCGACGAAGACGGACGCATCATCATCATTTGGAAAGATTCAGTCCAAGTTAATGTGCTTCACCAAACCCGTCAAATGCTCACTGTAGAACTCATCTCCCCCTGCGGGAAAAGCTTTACTCATACGGCAATATATGCATCCAACCTACGAGAAGAGAGAACAGAACTTAGGTGTGATCTTATCCATCTACATCAGAATCTTAATCTTCAACTCAAACCGTGGGTGCTTTGCGGTGATTTTAACCAAATAATTCATCATACAGAGCACTCATCTGACCAAGTTGATCACCTTACCACTCCAATGCTGGAATTAAGTGACACATTTGAGCAACTTCAGATTTTAGACCTAAGATTCCAAGGCACCCGTTACACCTGGTCAAATCGCAATCCGGATTCACCCATTGCAAAAAAGATTGATCGTATCCTCGTGAACAGCCCCTGGTTTTCTTCATTCCCAAACAGTTGCGCCACTTTTCTTCCACCAGACCTATCTGACCATACTCCTTGCACCCTTACCCTTTCAGCCTCTCTCCCTTTAGCAGGCTCTAAACCTTTCAAATATTTTAACTACCTATCCCTACATCCCTCCTTTTTGCCTTTGGTCGAATCAGTTTGGAACCAGCCCGGGATCTCTTTAAGTGTGGATCATGGCCTCTCCTCAATCTGTCAAAAACAAAAAAAAAATAAAGAGTGACCTTAAAGCTTTGAATAAAAATCATTTCTCAGATATTGAAAGGAGAGTTAAAGAAATTAATGAGCTTATTTATCATGTGCAGGTACAAACTCTTCATTCACCATCTCAATCTAACTTTCAAACAGAACAGGAACTACTTGAAAAAAGAGATCAACTTAGAACTATTGAGGAAGCTTATTTTCGTCAAAATTCCCGTATTCAATGGTTGAAAGATGGAGATCATAACACTTCTTATTTTAGCAAAGTCACAACAGCAAGGAATGCATATAATGCTATCCGTGCCTTCACAACTGTCCAGGGAGAACAAATTTCAGATCCGCACCAAATGAGTCACCTTGCCATCAACCACTTTCAACTATTGCTGGCTCCACCTTTTTCCTCCTCGCAATCGTGCGATCTCCCTTGGATATCTTCTTTGTTAGAGTATGTTGTCCCACAAGAAATGAAACCAGCAATGTCTTCCATCCCATCTCGTGAAGAAATAATGAAATGTTTGTTCAAGCTAAATCCGAACAAAAGCCCGGGTCCGGATGGTTTCACTGCAGGATTCTACAAAGCAGCATGGCCTATTTTAGGAAATGATATTTTGGACAGTATCATGGAGTTCTTCACAACCTCTTTTCTACCGCGACCTGTTAATGCAACAATTTTAACGCTCATCCCAAAGAGACAAGGAGCATCGGCGCTCTCAGACTTTCGACCTATATCATGTTGCAACACTATCTATAAAGTTATCTCAAAGCTACTAGTTACAAGGCTAAAGCCTATTCTGCCGCAAGCCATACTCCCGAACCAAACTGCGTTTGTTCAAGGGCGACTTCTAATTGAGAATACATTGTTAGCGTCTGAGATAGTTAATGGATATCACAAACACAGAGGACAGAAACGTGTTACAATCAAGGTTGACATTTCAAAAGCTTTTGACTCAGTAAGATGGGATTTTGTCATCTTATGCCTGCAGGGAATGGATTTACCTGTACCACTTCTTCGATGGATTGAAACTTGTATCAGTACTCCATCATACTCAGTTGGCTACAATGGAAGAATCCATGGCTATTTCAAGGGTTCCAAAGGACTTAGACATGGGGATCCGCTTTCCCCCTATCTTTTTGTTATAGTCACGAATGCTCTCTCCAAACTCTTAAACAAAGGAGCTTCAGAAGGTCTTTTCTCCTATCATGCTCAATGTAGAGATCTAAACATTACTCACCTATGCTTTGCGGATGACCTTCTCCTATTTACGGACGGGTCACTACAGTCTATTCAAGGTATCTTTCAAATTTTAAAACATTTTGAAGGAATCTCGGGTCTAGCAATCAACTATCAGAAAACATCCTTCTTTGCCTCGGGTTTAAGTGATGAAGAAAAGGCTCAAATCACATCAAATTTCGGTATCTTTAGCAACACACTACCAGTCAGATATCTAGGCCTGCCTCTATGCACTAGGAAGCTAACTATGCTAGATTGTGCTCCTCTTATCCAAATGGTCAAGAAGAAATTTAGTTGCTGGTCAGCAAAGTGCCTGTCATTTTCGGGGAGACTCCAGCTTCTCTCCTCTGTCATTAGTGGTATAGCAATCTTCTGGACCGCTTCTTTCTTCCTTCCCAAACAATGTATTCGCTTGATTGACTCCCTCTCGGGAAAATTCCTTTGGCATGGAACAATAGAAGGTCACCATACCGCACGTGTTTCTTGGGACACTGTCACAACAGAAAAGAGAGTAGGTGGTTTAGGCTTACGAAAATTAGAACAATGGAATGAAGCAGCTGCAATAAAACTTATCTGGTATATCTTCTTTAACAGAGACTCCCTTTGGTCTCAATGGTTCAACCTGAAAGTTCTTGCTGGTGATATTCATAATTTCTGGATAAAAAAGGATAGCATAAGATTCTCATGGATGTCAAACAGACTTTTGAAAACTAAAGAACTTGCTTACAACTGGATAAAGTGCACAATAGGGGATGGTAGAAAATGTCGTTTTTGGACTGATAACTGGTGTTCTCTTGGACAAATTAAATCTTTCCTTCACCCTGAAGGCCCACGGCTTATAGGTGTTCCAGAAAATTCAACCATTGCCTCTCTCCGAACTAACAACTCCTGGCGTCTCCATCATGCAAGATCAGAAAAGCAAGTGGAGGTTCAGATAAAATTGACTGAGATTCTTTTTTCAGATGTTCCAGACCAATATGAATGGACTCTTAACTCAGCTAATCAGAGGAAGCAATCAACAGGGGGTATATACAGAGCCTTAGCACGTGCACAACCAACTGTTCCATGGTACAAGTCGATTTGGTCTTCGTTAAGCATTCCTAAGCATAATTTTCTGGCCTGGTTGTTCTTGCTCACTCGCAGTCCCACTAAAGATAGGATGTGTCTCTGGGATCCTCGAACTGACCCAGTTTGTCTTCTATGCTCCTCGGCTCCAGAATCTAGAGACCACCTTTTCTACCTCTGTCCATTTAGCTGGTTTATTTGGAGAAAACTTTCATATGCAGCAGATTTTCAACCAGATCCGGGATGGGAAAACAACATGCAAGCAATCATCAACTTCTCAGGGACTAAACAAAAGAAGATCATACTGAGAATAGCATGGAAGGCAACGATTTATTACCTGTGGATGGAGCGAAACCGTCGACTTCACAGTCGCATCTTCTTCTCTCCGGATCAAGTGATAAAGGAAATTAGCACCACCATCAAAAACAAACTATCAACTGTCCGATCAACTAATCCAAAACTCGCGTCTGAACTTACGCAACTCTGGTTTTCTGGTAGCCATCACCTCTGCTCGTGATACTCCATCCCTTTCACAGGAGTGCCAAACGACACCATTACACCTCAACTACGACAAACGGCAATGAATGCTCTACTTGGGTCGATGATCTCTCTTAATTTGGTTCTTTTATTAAAAAATGGGTTCTAAAATGTGGGTTCGATCTACTATTTGGGCTTTTAAATATTGGGGTTTCCTGTAAACATTTTCCTTTCTTAATCAAAATCATTTACAAAAAAAAAAAAAATATTATTTTTATAAATTCAAGATTTTGCCACAAGAAAAAAAGAAAAAGAGATAATGAACTCTGTATTATAGTTCATATTAACATCTAACTGCTTAAATAGAGTAAATGTTACATATTTATATATATAGTCCATCTTAAAATTTTAAGATCGCAATTTAAAACGAGTAAAATAAATTAAATTTACATTATTTTTTAAAAAATGGATCATTCTTTTAATTAAAATTTTAAAACTAAAAATAAAAAACAAAATCGTAAACTGATGCTTGCTGTTTGGGGTTAGGACCAACTCTGTTGCATCAAAGTTAATTACAAGGCGCAAGTGAAGTTCAAGATTTTTTTTTTTTTTGTTTTTTTTACAACAAAAGTGCAAGAAAAAAAAAATTATAGCGGAAAATTAACCAGCCATAAAGGTGGTGTAGGACCCAAATACAAGGATAACACATGTTTCCGACGAGCGTTCCTAGCGAGTGAATCAGCCTGTTTGTTCTGAAGTCTATGACAATGAGAAAGTCTGAACCTTAGGATTTCTTGCCTCAAAGAGTACAATTCCGCTAGCTCTGCATGAAAGACTGGCTATTCTGAAGAGTTATCCAGAAGATTGATTAGGTTTATCGAATCTATTCAAGATAAAATGTAATATTGTTTGTAAAAAAGAAATAGTAAGTTGAGATGTATATATAGTGAGTATATGTTAGGGAATTTAATAGGTAAGTCGGCATATAGTGAATGCCAACCCATGACACCGATGCTCATTACTTGCTATTTATTTTCTTTTACTCTTTTATTGTAACGTAAGGCCAAATTTTATTTATTTATTTCTGTAGAAAAATAGTCATTAATAAGAAATTTTGATTAACATCAATATAGTCGTCGTATTCGTGTTTTTATTGTGCATGTGCGTTGGATGCGACATATCATTTATTATTAATTAACTTTATAATATCATGCATGAACATGTGTTGAGAATTTGGGATTAACATCATGATGCTGATCACATCATCATGCATAGTTCCGGGTTCTCCTTTCTAAGAAAGTTCCATACGAGTTCGAGGAATCTATAGGAATATCACCTAAAAGTAACTATGAACCTTTCAACACGCTTATAAAATTTAAAATCAAAAGAACAAACACGCTTAAAAAATTTCATTCTCGTTATCCTTTTCTTTATAATTAAATATTAAATTTATCTTTTTTCGTTAGTTTATGTTATACTGGAAATTTAAAACTATAAAAATTCTTTGAAATAACACAAAAATTTTATATTCCAAAAATACCACACATTCCAAAAGTTTCAAAAGTACTAATGTACCACTAAATTGTTTTTTCCCCAAAATTACCACAAACATATATATATATATATATATATATATATTGAGTTTAAATAGTTTAGAATTTAAATTTTTGGATTTTGGGTTCACTAATTAGAGTTTATGGTTCAGTTTTAAAGGGGTGAGTTTCGTTTTGAGGTTCAAAATTTAAATTTTAAATTTTAAAGCTATTTCAAATTTGTGGTATTTTTTGAGCAAAATTCTTTTTGTAGTATTTTAGAAATGGTGATATTTTTGGAATATACCTAGTTTTTGTGCTATTTTTGAGAATGCTCTATTCAACTATGAATTTTCTTTTATGATATATATAATTATAATTCACCAAGTCATTGTGATCTCGTAGTTACCACGTTTGAACAAAAATCGTTTAGCTGTCTAGGTTAGAAATTGATTTGTCTTGACCGCATAATTTCGAGAATCATTTTTTTGGCTATCTAAAAATAGTGTTAAATTTTAGATCCGTTAAAAAACCCGATAAATATACTATTTGACAGTATCATTCAATATGAAGAAAGATTAAAGATCCCGTCCCTTATTCTTTCTAGTTAAAAAAATGATAGTGGTAGTTTTCCAATATAAAATTTTAACGCGAGCATGTCTCCAAGGTGCTTTATTTTTTAAATTATATTATGGGAAATTAATAGGGAAAACAAGAAGTAGTGGTGACATTAATGAAAATGAACAAGAAAGAATGTAGTGATTGATCTAACTTAATCAAATAATGTTCCTTTGATGTAAGAAGGGTTTAATTTTGTCGATCACTCAAAGTGGTTGCAAGAGTTAAAAGTTATGCCCATGAGAAATATGAAGCCTAATACAAAATAAAAATATAAAGCTTTACAAATAAAACACAAATAAATTTTGTTAAATTACATGAGTTAACAAAAATATATATCTTCAATACTAACAATGATTTAGTTTTTCTTAAAATTAGCTTTTTGAATTTTTTTACAAATTCGTTTATAATTTCTGTTTTTTTATAGAAAATTATGTAACCTATAGAAATTATAAATTGCAATATGCATGTATTGGTCGTATACGAGCTAGGTTGATCATGATCGTTTTGGTAAAATGAGTATACAAAACCAAATAAGGGATCAAAATAACTATTTTTGATTTGTATCCCTTTGTTTTGGTGTGTTTGTTTTTTTTTCATAGGCTTGATGATTGTCGTTGGTTCTTACCACGTGGGCTTTAGTGGGGCACGCCACGAAAAGTGGACCATAAAGACCATAAAAGAGGAAAAGATAAAGAAAAAGGTAAATAAAGAAGAAGAACAAAATACATTGGAAGATGTTAAAAATTATGATCGTATAAATGAAACTGTAAGCAGAATATTCGAAAATTCTTTATTACATGGTGCATATATATAATGTGTTGTTTTCACGAGACACTTTTTCTCCATGTTGGATGTTTAAGATAATTGATTGGGCTGTAGTTTTATATTAGTTGCTAACTTGCTATGGTATTGAGTTTAAGATGAAATTATTATAGTTTTACTTAGGGATGGGTAAATGGAAATTTGGGACGGGAATTTTCAGGAATGGGAACGGTGAAGGAATTTAGAAATAGCTAGAAAAGTTCTTTCATTAAAGGTTAAAACTTTAGGTATTACAAAGATTAGTTTTTATAGTAAAACATGAGATACTAATCTATTGACACTTGTCATTATCTTGGAGTGTGAGACAGCTGAATTTGTTAGCCATTGGTATCACAAATTCAGTATTGTTAGTCACACTTTTCTTCTGTAAAAATCCTCTGTTTTTGTCTTGTTCTATCGAAGAAGATGAGTGATGTCTTGGGCTTTCTTTGGGCTTCGAAATGTTTTGGGCTTGGGCTGACTTCAATTCATTTGTTTGTTTTGCAGGTGCTTTGTCGTTTTGGGGAGGCTCTTTCTCAGACAGAGTGTTTGCTCTATCATCCCCTCTCAAGCTTGGGGTAGGTGGTAAGACGACACCAAGCTTGAATCTCAGTGAATTGGAAGGGACTTCGTGAAGATATCTGCGATTTGCAAGTGCGAAGGTATGTGTTTCATGATATACTTGTATTTTAACTTGTTTATAGCTTTATTCCGCATCCATTTAGGTTA
>OVBE01015692.1:716-11333 GCA_900406425.1 Iberis pinnata | reverse complement strand
TCTCATGACGGCGGGAAATTAGCGATTCCACCAAAGGAAAGTTTCCATTGGTAGAATGGGGGGAAAATGTGGGCGCACTAATTGACTTGGGTCAATTAGTGGGCTAGGTTCGGATCATGATGAGAAGAATATAGGAATAGGCTAGAGCATCCCACCTCGAACCCAGCCGCACTCGGAGAACACGGTGAGCAGAGAGAGCTCAGTGCGCAGAGAGTACGGTGAGCAGAGAGAGCTTAGTGCGCGGAGAGCACGGTGAGCAGAGAGATCTCAGTTCGCGGAGAGCATGGTGAGCAGAGAGAGCTCAGTGCACGGAGATCACGGTGAGCGGAGAGAGCTCAGTGCCCGGAGAGCACGGTGAGCAGAGAGAGCTTAGTGCGCGGAGAGCACGGAGAGCACGGTGAGCAGAGTGAGCTTAGTGCGCGGAGAGCACAGTGAGCAAAGAGAGCTCAGTGCGCGGAGAGCACGGTGAGCAGAGAGAGCTCTGTGCGCAACAAGCCACTCGAGGCCCGTGAACAAGGGAAGTGAATAATAGGCCAACAAAGCCCATCCCGAGCAGAGCTTCGCGTGGGATCTCGACTCGTTAGCAATCTTAGTGCGCAGAGTTTCCACAGGGGAAAAAAGAGCGGACTAGACTGACGGTTACGAGAAGTTCAAAAAATGTAACGGCATATCTGGAGCACTAAAGAAGCATTGAGTGCGAGAGGTACATGGCGGAGCTGCGAAGAGAGCCTTATAAATAGTCTATGTAGAGGTCCGGAGAGCGGACCGAAAATCATTTGTAAAATTTTGTTATTGCTTGAGAGAAACTTGTAAACACTTAAGAGATTCTAATAAAAATTATCATTTCTTTACACTTATTTCAATCAAATTCAGTGTGAGGGATATTCTGCTCTCACATAACACATGATTTCATATAGATTTCAAAGTCCATGATGATGTCAGGTGATTCGCTAGAAACATGTGTGGTTGCTTCTAGGAAAACCTCCTGGCTGTCACTGAGCGGTCATATAAAGGCCTTAGCTGGTGCCCCCGTAACCCAGTAGATATATTACATTACATAGTCTGTTTTAGGAAGTGGTGACTTACCCATTCAGTGACTTTGGCACTGGATGGACGTTACCAAAATTGGTTCTATCAGGTCGGGTGAATTCAATAATAGACGCCTAGCGGCATTCCAGCCTTCCTTTTCCTTTCAGGACATATCCTAAAGAGAATCCACTACTTCTTGGTCGTAAATATCTGAATATGCCGAACCACTTCGTGGATAACCTCCTACTAGAAGACTGGATCCCAGAAAAACTAAAAGAAAATCATGTATTTGGTCCAGTCAAATCCATTATATTATTCTACAACTCCATAACCAATAACCCAACAACCTAAAACATAAAAACCAAACTAATGTTGATAAAAAAAAAGCACCACCTAATGATTCATAAAAAGTGTCTGATTGTATGTATGAAACAAAAACAATTTTATTGATATGTTGGGTATCTCTTAAGACAGACCAAAATAAAAATACGGTAGCTGTTCCATTTACATATATCGTTTAGAAAAGCAGGAAATCTGTTGATTCTAAATTTATGTCCGGCTTAGAGTTTATAAAATCTAAAACAAAATTATTTGAAATAAATTTAATCTCGGTTAGGGTTTAGGAGTAACTCTCCATTGTGTTCTAATTTCTTTTATGTAGAAAAACCTGTGACATTACATAACTTACAATATCTCCCTCTCTAGTTTCTAATCAAAACCCTAAGTCGGCACTAGAAATACAACCAGATGATCAAGAGAACTGTTTAAACACCTATNCTGTTTAAACCCCTTTTTTCGCTGAGAAGTTGACTTGATTTACATGAAAAAAAAAAAAAAAAAAAATCAGATATAGCTTTAGGTATATTGATGTCAAGCTCCAGATTCATAGGCCCAGAAAGTATCTGGATCGGGGCAAAGAAGAGAAAAGTCCGGTACTTCAAGATTTGCAACGTGCCAATCAAGGAATCGAGCTTGTATTGACTTGAGTAACAAGAGTACTGTTGGTAATACCCACCACTCATCATCATCCCTGCCAACACACATAAATAAGCATCAAGTATGTGCGAGGGTTTAAGATTTAAAACACTGATTGTAAGTATGGATGCTAGAGACAACTATCGTGTGATCAAAATCCAATGCATGATTAAAAAAGACAGAGAGAGAGAACAGAAACACCATTTATTACCTTATGGCATTCCATATGTTTGTCTTATCATCTACCTGGTCGGAGAAAAAACCCGAATGAATGACACCGCAAATGAAAGCCACAATCTGCAAAATTATTGGGAATGAGAGACAATAGAGAGAAAACGAGGCTACATGTTTTGAAATATGTGTTGACTTACGACGTTTGTTAGAGATGTAGCATTCCAAAGGGCATAGATACGAGTAAGTGAGGCTCTTCTCATTTCTCTACTTAATAAAGCGTTAAGGCCAGCTGGGAACGGGCAAAGCAGCGAGAGAGGCAGAATCAGGAGGATTGCGAAAAATGCTGCAAGGGCAAGCCAATAGTACTGAAGGAGTGCAAGTAGCGTAATTGAAAGATCCGCAACAAGTAGGATAGATATTAAACGCAGAAGAGTATCCTGCATACCCCCACATTATGATTTTAACAAGATGAATAAGACGCCAATGTAGAGTTATATAGAAGAGAAGAGAAAGTAACCTGACGACCAACAGGTCGAGTATTGTTCAGTAAGAGAGAAAATGGAAAAAGTAAATCCCTTCTGTACTCCAGAGATTCTAATGAAATTTCATTGATGAGACCTCCATTGATTCCACCATTGATTCTCTTCCGAGATAACCCATGTCCTGGTTGGATCAAGTTTTGTTGCAACTCACTCAGGCATTTGCTGGGGCATGCAGAGCTGTTCCTAGAAAATGGAGTTATGTATTTAAGCCTAAGACAAGAAACTAGATTAGGTCAAAGGGAAGCACAGTCTATGATAGCTCACCGAGGGGACTCGTCGTCACTTCTACTGAATGAAATTGACTGGTTTATAGGGTTCAGAGGAAAATCGCCAACAAAAACCAAGATACCAAGTTGGTAATATCCAGAAGCTGTAGCTTGAAACCATCCAAGTTCAATTCTAACTCCATGGAACTCGAGTTGAGGGTTTCCATGGCTGTTTATCCACCTAATGACAGGAAGTAATGCCGAACGAATAGATCCGTGCCTCACAGTCCTGAGCTGGGCATTTAAACCGGCAACAAAACGATGCCAAACACTTGGTGGGATATGCTGCGATTTCGATTTGAAGCCTTTAAGAGATTTTCAGAGTCGAGGATTTGGGTAAGATGAAAAACAGGGAGAGATTAGCTAACCTGGCCAAGTAGATTAGTTAACAGTGTGTCACTATGGAGACTATAGGGTGACATATAACTTCCATTTCCGCCAAAAAGTATGCACATTGGAAACCTTTTCTGTATAATCGAGACCATATCTACACGTTTCTCGTCACCGCCAAGAAAAAAATCTATGTATGCAACCATCAGATCCGGAGTGGCTCCAACCTGCTTAGACATAGGGCACAGACAGTCTAGAAAAATAGAAGCTAGCTGATAAATAACCAAGTATAAGATTAAATAATAGAACTCAAACCTTCATGCCTTTGTAGAGTGCTCTAGATCTGCATGATCGTAGGCAAGAGTGGTCATACTTGGATTTGACATATTCTTGAAGGCGATGAATTTTTCTCCTGCGACGCCATTGTTTCCAAGACCAGGCGCAAGGATATGCAAGAACTGACAGAATGCTGTGCACAGACCCTTCCCACCAATCATACGCTGCAGTAGAGTTTATTTCATCTATAAATCGGTTAAAAGCATCTTCATACCTGCAAATCAGACAATTACTATGAGTGGACATACCTTGATATTACATGAGCCAGATGCCAATGTCACATGAGCCAGCCAAAAGTGGAATTTAAGAAGATATATTAGATTAATGACATACATAGTCACTACATCAAGAAAATTGAAAAGAGAATCACATGTTGTCAAAAATAAATAGCTCATCTTATTCTTGCCAGTTCAACCACCTCATTCAAACATTCAATTACAACAGCATCCTACCTAGTCAAGTTATAAGTATACACTTACACTATCTCGATGATTGCATCAGGAGGAGAGTAGGGTAGATGCCAAGGCTCCCTAAAAGTGTTTGGACCCATAAAGTACATGCGGTAAGCGTGGGTCTGCGTATCCTCAGATTTTGCGCCTCGGACCTGGAATGTCAAGAAACATGCAACAGAGTTTAGTAGAAAAATACTGGATCTGTGACTCTTACAAAGACAAGGAAAGACAATTTTGCAGCACAATACCTCAGAGAGTGACAGAAGATGGGGTAAACAATGAGAACTCTGGTGTTCAATTGAATTGCCACCGTAGAAACTTAATGTGAGCAATTTGATACTTAACGTGCTTAGCAATAGACCCAGAATTACAACCACACAAGATAGAAGAAGAGCAAAAAGTAATGGCCCTCCAAATGTATAGACAAGTTCTTCCAGAGGTGTATAGCAATTTGGCATTCTGTACTTATCAGATACACATTTGTACGGACAAACAGGCTCGCTAACTCCTCCTGCCGATTCAAAGCTCCTTCCGTCAGAAGATATCCCGAGTAAGAAGAAACAAAAGATCAGGGAATGGAAGAGCAAGCGCACTATAAGTTAAATACCTCGTACGTATACAAATTTGGCACGACTTGGAAGATGTTCAGGCGGGCAAGGTGTACAGAGACGTTTGTCAGAGCCTTCAACATTCTTGTAAGTGCCAATGGGGCATTCCTGGAACAACAAAATTCCATAAACATTGAGAAGCATAAGGAAGAAGCAAACAAGAGTAAGGATTACAATAATGCAAAAAGATCACTACTGTGCCCATCTAGTTTTGTGCTTTCTTATGCCCAATTGGTAGCTCGAATAAGGGGTACACAGAGTTGAAGAAAAGCTACGACATAAATGGCAAGGCGTAAAAGTGACTGCAACATCATAACATAAGACTTACCAAGCAAAATGTACCATAGAGTCCCTTTGGACACCTTTTTCCAGTCATCGTTCCCTCTTCACCAAAACGGCCTCCATTGTCCCCTGCACCCCCTCTGAAGACAAGAGAAAACAAGCAATTAAAGGTCCGTGTTTAAATTTCATGAAGGCAATCTTTGCAGATTAACAACTTTTCTGTCAGATTCTACAAAGTTCCAAGATATTTCTGAAATTTGCGTGAACAAAAAAAGTACATGCATCGGCTCAAGCATCAAACAATAGGACAACATTATCCTTAGTAACTACAAATGACCCACAGAGTAGCAAGCACGCAAGGGAGCCTGTTATACTTATCATAAAATTTTGCATACCTATTACTAATGGACCCCTTGACGTTTGCAACAGGAGAATACTCATCACCAGTGTGTAACATGTCCCAGTGAAAGTGAAGTCTCCCACCTCCACCCCCACCACCTCCAAGTGGGCCACCACGGCCTCCTCGAACTGATAGAGATGAATTCCTCGAGAGTTCAAGCATCTGTAGGAAAAGAAGAATCGTCCCACCAGATCCTCCACCAACTCCGCCGACCAAAGATTTGTTACCAATCGCTATTGGCTTCCATAGGTTTTGGCCATCAGAGCTCAGAGATCCATGCAGATTAAGTGTCAAAAGAGGAAACTGGATGGAACCAATTACTGGAAAACAAATTTGTATGTCACTTGACTGTGCTAGATAAGAAATAGATAATTCAAAATGTATACTATTGGCTGCCAGGTTTCCTTACATTAATAGAAAAAAGTGAACTACGGTAATACTGACCTATCATCCCTCCACCAACCACACTCCCATATGATTTATCTGGACTTTCAGCTCCACTCCCTAACTCGCAGGGAAAATCAGGATCGCCGTAGGTATGGCCTCCATTGCATACTCTCCCATTGAAAATACCTGATCCTCCTCTTCCTCCATGCCCGGCACCACTACCAGCCCCGTTTGAATAAAGTCCTTTCCCCAGGCCACCACTGCAACCTGCCATAGGATTTTTAGATAGAGAATCAGAAACCACATTCTTCTTCTTGAATACGCAGAAAAGTATTCAATATTTTAATGGCATAGTTAGAATCCCACTGCAGTAAAAAAGCAGACAACTATAAGAACGTGCTGAAAAGGGAATAGAAGGGTGAGTTTTTTTATGTACCAAATTCAGATGCGGTGATCAAGCCTTCATCAGTAACTACTACAGTTTTCGCCCTGTGGATTTGAATTATGCTTCCTTTGATGAGTCCACTCACAAGAATGTCTTCAACTCGACATATCTAGAAGGAAAAAAAAAAAAATTTAAGAAGAATTACAAAAGTTTGAGGCCCAAAATAATAAAAATCAATATTAAAGAGCAGTCAAGTCTGATTTAACACCAGAAGAGTAACACGGAAACGGTACATTGAACAACTAGAAGCATTACAGGGTAATGACAATATGACATGTGATTGATAATTAATTGACCTATCTTAGCAAAACGTTTCAATCAGCCTAATAACCTATTAATAGTAGACTCTTTACTTGAACAACAAAATAGTATGTAGTATAAGGTTTATACATCACAAAATTTAACTCATGCCCGAAAAATATTTTAGATCCACCATTATACTTCTTTATCAAACTTACCTGAAGGGAAAAGGATAGTGTATAATTGACATGGCAATCATCTGGCGGACTTATCAAGTCTATGGGGCATGTCTTGCTCTCACAAAGGGTATGAGTAACCCTATCAAAAAGAAAAAGATTTTCTAGCACAAGTGTGTCAATTAAATCTAAGACTAACCCCAAAAAATAATGTAAACGTATTGAAAGTCATACTCACGCGTTTTTGCTTTCGTCATCGTCAAGTGGTGCTTGAAGTATCGAACCTGGTCCAACCTGCAAAATTAAGGAACTGTTAAAAGAATTCTGCATACTCCACAGACAGAAACAAGATATCATAACAACAGAGATATACAAGTCAACTGAAGTTGGAAGTATTGTTATTTGATAAAGATAATTTCTTACAGTTATGTTGTAAAACTGAGACAAAGAAAGTCTCTGGCCTTTAATTGCATCCCCATGACCGGTTAGTGTCAACATTCCTTGACCATATACACCCAAGTTTGTATTAGAAGTAATGACGGAATTTTCCTACAACAAAGAGAAGTCAAAATCTGCCCTTCCATCCAACTAACGGAAGAAAAAAGTACATGATAACATTTATAAACATACCGTTAGAACTGCAAGGTTACGAACTTCAAGGACAGAGGAAGGGACCGCAGGGTTTCCTTCACCATCAATTTGGATCACAGAATTCAACATGAGCAGCATCTTAGTAACAAGCCGTAATGCACCAAAAACCTTTATTTAAGGATAAAGTAACTTAGCGTGACAGAATTTTTTAGGAAAACACAAGACGTTAAAAGAGAAATTGTTACTGAATGGTTAGGAACAATAACCTGCCTTTATAACAGAGTTACTCATTAAAAGCTCTTCTGCAACAAGCTCAAATTCTGAAATTGGATATTTTGATAACCCAAAGACAATGCTGCTTCCTCGATAAAGACTAATTTGACCTCTAACCTTCAGGATTAGAAAAAACAATAATTAGGGGGTAGTGCCAATACGCAAACTATTAAAGAAAGACAAACCAAGGAGCTTCTATTTAAGATCCCATTATTAAAAAAGGAAGCAAAAATGCTAGTACAACTGTTAGTAAAGAAAAAACTATAGAAAGATTCATATATTAGAAATAACTTAGATTAAAAAGGCGTACATGGATTACAAAAGAATCAGGACAGAGAAGACAATTCAGGACGTTGAAATGAAAAGACACTCAGGAAATTAACTGACCTGCATTCTGGTCCACAGTAGCGGAACCAAAACTTTTGCATGATTATCTACGTAGATGTTTGACCACAGAGGCCTTGTAGGAAAATCGAGCAAAGGAGTTTCTGTATCTGTAGTCATATTATCATTTCCAACCCTTAAACTCACTAATTCTGCATTAAAGTACGTTCCAGCAGCTCCAGCATTTTTGGGGCACCCGATACTTGCACCACCTGCAGTTAAAAACAACAGAACCAAATAATCAGTATGGATGAAACATTCAACACACAGCCTAAAATGGAGAACTATATCCACAGGAAACAAGAATGAACATCAAGTTTTTCATAATATGAAAATAGTGAAGACCTATGTCACTGCATGAGGACTGAAAGGTAGCAAAAGAAATACAAACCATGCACAAGAACATTGACGTCTTCTTGTATGCTGTAACAATCAAGGGATATTCTTCCTCCACCACCTCCACCCCAACCCCTCCCACCCGATGCAGATATTTTACCGTAACCCTTCCTACATATTCAAACAACGAGTGAAAAAGACTGAACTGAAATGAGAAAGTTATCATCCAAAACCCTTAATTTACCACATTCCCACGGCAACATTTGACAATAAAATGAATGTGAAAGTACATCATAATTCATTCTCCCACATAACTAAATGAAATGTAAATGTTTGAGAGAGGACTCAAATAAAAGCATACACTTACAACTTTACAGCACGAATACAAATACTTCCTCCAGATCCTCCACCCCCTTCCTCTCCACCATCACCACCATCTGCAAAAACAGTTCCATTCATCTGTATTGTGTCCTTGAATATGAGTTTGACACGGCCTCCACCTTTGCCTCTGATTTTCTTTTTGGACAACTTAATGCCTCCCTCGCTTCCATAGCTCCACGGTTCATGCAATGAGGACCAAGCATAAACATCGCCACCCCAATAGGTTGTTATATTGCTCTTCAGACACGAAGCACCTCTCCCACCATGTCCTCCACCTGCACCATCATTACCATATGGTGTTCCACTAGTCTGAGATGGTGGTGGTCCAGCCAATGCTGTCGTGTCGATAGAAGAATTACTATCCATTGTTAAATTGATAGCAGAGAGAACCACAGAACCAGCAATGATTTTTGCTGATTGACCCACATGAATATTTCCAGTTACATTGAAGGTGATCACACATCCTTCAACTGGGCAATCAACTATGACATGGGCAAGTATGTTCAGATTTCCCGTGCCATATACATAAATATCAGAATGAAAACGCAGATTTGAGTTTAATGTGCAAGTGGTATTTAACGATCCAACACCATCGAGGTCCTGACAAGTCGCAGAACTCGGGGAACTAGAATTCCCAGAAACTTCATCTCTCACGGGGCTCTGTAATTCAGTGCCCCGATACTGTGGTAAGCTAAAACATGGCGTCCAGACCAGAAGGACACTTAAGAAGACGATTCCGAGCATCACCAAGGAAAGCAAGATTAGTCACACGCTATCCAAGAGAACCAAAATAAGTCAAGACTAGCTGACATCTAAGAAAAACTCGCGATTCTTAGTCCGTTAAGTTCAATTTCGTTATGATTCCACAAAGACGAAGCTAATCTAAATTCACAACTATCTCCAGAAACAGTCCCAAAAATGGTTGCCGCATGCAAAATCTGTAACAGATTCTCCTTCTGCAAAAGCCAAAAATAATCAGATTAGAAAGATTCCAGAAACCTAAAAGAGGAGAAGAAAACAAAGAGGAGAGTTGAGGGATAACGTAATCAGAGAAGAAGAGAAGAGAAGAGAAGAGAGCAGGGTTGAAATGGCTAACCAAAAATCGAGANCAAAGAGGAGAGTTGAGGGATAACGTAATCAGAGAAGAAGAGAAGAGAAGAGAAGAGAAGAGAGCAGGGTTGAAATGGCTAACCAAAAATCGAGGGAAGGCGAAGGGAAAAATGGATTTGAAAATGAAGCTTTGGATCTTCCGGAGTGAGTCAGAGATGGTCTTTTTCTGTTTTACTTGGCTTTCCTTTTCTCTTGAGCATTTGAGAGAGAGAGAGACTGTTATGGAGTTTAAGCTACGCTTTAAAATTAAAATGTACAGCTGTCCTCTCCTCGCCATCAAAAATATCAAATATCTATTTATCCGTGTATTCGTTTTGTTACCATTAGTTTATGTATTATTTTATTTTATTTTATTTACCAATCACACATTTTAAAAGGAATAGTATTGCTTTCATTAGTTTTATTGATGACGGAGTTTACCACAGTGCTCTCTCCCTAATTACGAGACTGCCATTCTGCGGTTGCAGGAGTGTGATGCAACCGGTACGCTTTTTTTTTTCTTTTCTTTTGCAAGTATTGTATTGTATTACTCGTAATATACTAATAAAGGGATTCATTTTAATTTTAAAATATAAAGAGACGGGTTTAATCCATCGTTTCGTGTCAATTTTCTGACGTCAAAGTCCTATCTTATGAAACTGAAAGGGACATATATTTGACAACTGTCACACGGCTAAGATTAAACTTTACAAATTAGGAAATGGTTTATTTGAAACTCTTTTTTCCCTCTTTCTTGGCATGTTACACAAAGTAGAAAATTTGAAATCAATATCAACAGATATAAATTGAGAAAATTAAGGAGAAGGCCCAATTTTAGATCTTCAATCTAGTCAGCAGGTATAATTGATCACCGTTTATTTTAATAATACATTCAAATATTTACTCAATTTAAAAAAAAAA
>OVBE01015691.1:0-11334 GCA_900406425.1 Iberis pinnata | reverse complement strand
AAAGATCACAACGTGGAAAATATCTCCTACAAAAACTTTTAGCAAATAAATTAATTAGACGATGAAGATTCCTAATAGTTTACAGCTAAAATAAGTAGAAGGTGTAAAAAAGACAAGAACAAACATATAATATAATCATAATAATTCTGCATACCCATTTAAGAATATATTACCAAGATGAGTTTAAATTAATTTTGTAACACTCGTGTGAATCTGTTCTATGTAAAACTTGTTTGGTTCATTGAAACTAATCAAATATTTCATATGTCTCATATTAATTGATACTTAAATTGTTTGCACACATATTTTTTTTTAAAAACTCACATCATAAAAACATCATTAGTACGTATTAGGGATAGGCGTATGGGAATTCGGAACGGAAATTTTCGGGAACGGGAATAAAACGAGAATTTGAGAAAAAATATATGTCTCATTTATCTTCCATTTTAGATCCGATACGGGAACAGATGAGACATGATGGGACGGAAAGGGAACGGAAAATCCAAAAAACACAATAATTTTTTTTATAGCATTTGGTTAATCTTCGACGATACAAAAATAATAATCACAAAGACTAAGATAATTATTTATGTTTTAAATAGCATTAAAGTCAATTATATGTGCTTTAAATAGTATTAAAACCTCGTGTCTCTTTATAGAATTAGGAATGATGAACTCTTCTTTTGTTGTTTTTTTTAGAAGCATAAAAATAATTAGGTTGTAATCGTTACCTAATGATGTTTACTTTATATAGTTTTAATCTTAGTTTATATCTAAACTAAAAATATTAGAATAATAAGAAGTTACTGTATTTATTTTTGTATATATATATGAAACATGATTATATAATATGTTTACATAATCTTGTATATTTGTCCCAAATGGGACAAAGGGAATTCTCGTTCCCGTCATGTCATGTCCCGTTTTCATTCGGAAAATGAAAGAGTGTCCCATATGAAAATATATTTTTTTATGGAACGGGAATAACAGGATGGGAACGGGACATGACGGGACATAACGGAAAATATGCCCACCCTAGTACGTATATATTAAAAAAAAAAAATAGTGACAAAAAAAAATCAACCAATAATTAAAAATCTCCAGAATACAAATAATATTAAAAATAAAAATATATTAATATGTTGGCACCAAATGCGTTTGATAGATTTGTTGTTGCTCACATTTTCTATCACATTCTACAACTAAAAAAGTATATCACCTTTTTATTACTATTTTAAAAATATAATGATAATAATAAAATAATAAAATCTAGATCTAAAATTTTGGGATTCTTTGATCAGATTATCCCAATCAGCGACTGATTTTTAGCAAATAATTTAACCTTTTGCTCAGATAAGAGTAAAAATATCAGATAATTTGTATCCCATCAGATGACAATATAGTCTAATGGACCATAATTGAATTTTACTTCATGCTCAATCATTTTGCCTCCCATCTTTTATTTGATACTTTTACACTAAATTCTCTTAATTTTCTTCAAAAATTTATTTCTATTTTTTCATCATTTTAGTTTCATCTTCAGTGTAATTACAATCATTGACTTTTAATTATGTAGTTTCGGAAACATCTTAGTGAGAATATAATCATTAAGTATTAATAATGTAAAATGTTTCCATTATACTGATAAAGATCATTACAAAATATCTTTTTGTTCATACATGATTTTTCCAAGAATTTATATCATAACTCACCTCAAAATATTAATTGATTCATTCTATATTATCATTCAACAAATATGTTTTTAATTGTAAATGTAAAGAGAACACTAAACGATTCAGCAATCGGTTTTTTCAAACAAAAACATTTATTAAATTTTATTTGCTTAATTTTTTACAAAAATCAAACCCAAATAAATTATACACAATTTTAATATTTTTCGCCTACAGGTTTAATAAAAAAGACAACTACTTCTTAACCTAAGCTACCCACACTCGTAACTCTCATCCAATCAATTTCCTTAATTAAAAAGCTAATACGCAAGACTCGCAAGAATAAAGATCTAAAGTGTTAATTTTCTAAAAACACTTTTAGACTCTTTATATACAAACTGCCAGAAACCCTAAAAACTAATTCCTAACAACTTTTTCTTCTACAAGCATATGTCCTTAAATCTCGTAAATCTTCTTGATCCAATCTTTATGTTATGATTTCTTTCCGTATATTTTCATCTTCAATAAATCTGCATTTTATCTACTTTTCTCTGAAATCTATCCATTGCATTCACGTCTCTGAATCTTCTTCAGATCTTTGTTTCCAAGCAACCTTCTGATTCCATTTAACTCCTTGATTACTCTTCTGCTGAATCCATGTTTTCATTAATTTTAATGCTATTTGATATGAAAAGCTCTACAGCAAGCAATATTTTGTTTTTTTACAGCAAGCAATTTCTCTAACTTTAAAAAATCATTAAATCTAATGTTTCATTTACTAAAAACCTGTTAAATATAACTTTTACATTTACTATGTGTTACACACTGTTAGTCTAAATTATTTCGGACCAATCTCTAATTATCTTTCAGCTGACAACTTTGAGTATCAGAGACTAAAACAAGAAAAGTAAAAAAGTGTAATGAAAATATAAAGTTAAGCAAAATATTACCGAGGTCACATGATACCCCGACATATCTCTTATTATGTCCGGACATGGCCCGAATCAAACTCATGTAGTGAGTGTTTATAATTCGTATTGTTACCTATTCTATGTAACAACCAGATTTCCAATTCAACCCAAATTTAATTACTAACTGTATACCAACAAATTTTACTACTTTCTTCTTTTTTTAAATAAAAAAAAGAGTTGGGAGCTAAAACCCTTTCGAGAGTGAATGAAACCGCCAAATAACCTATTCATCGAATTTTCTAATAGACCTAAAACATGGCATCTAAAGGTGTCAATTGGACAAGTTGTTTGCAGGCTAGGCCCAACCCGCATGGATGCGGACTGTCCATGGACACGCCCGATTATATTGTGGACCAAATAGGCAAATATCCGATATTGTCCGCGGACGTTAGCGGGTGCGGACACAGTTTGTCCAATGCCCATGCAGGCTTGTCCATGAAGCGTCTGCAAAAAAAAGTGTTCGTGAGGACAGGTCCATATGAACGCGGACAAGTTCAGTTGACGGCTCTAATGAATAGAGGTGTCAATTGGATAGGTTGTCCGCAGGCTAGGCCCAACCCGCGTGCATGCAGACTGTCCATGGACACGTCCGGTTATATTGCGGACCAAATGGTTAATGTCCGATATTGTCCGCGGACAATACCGGGCGCGGACATAATTTATCCAATGCCCATGCGGGCTTGTCTATGAAGCGCCCGCAAAAAAAAGGTGTATGTGCGGACAGATCTACATGTACGCGGACAAACTAAGTCGACAGCTCTAAATTGGCATTATCTTCGACTGGGCAAGAGAAATGATTTAGCAATTTAACAATAGGTGATAATTTATCCCTAACCTAAACCAACATGACAGCTTAGAAGCCACTAGAACACGTTTCTAGTCTCTTGGTTAAAATTCTACTATGTACGTTTGAAAATCTTATGTGATTCTTTGTATTAATCGGTTCAAATCCTCAACTAAATAATCTGATGTAATGTGTATATTTTATAGATTTGACTAACATGTCATAATCACTTATCTGTAAGTTGTTAGAACCAAAGATGTACCTTTTGAATGAATTTATTTCTTTTTTGGTCACAAGAAATTATCTACCAAGTTGCAAGCAACTGTACAATGATTGATTGATATAAATAAACTTTTGCAGTCTTAACTCAATAATTGAAACCTAGTACTTANTTTTTTTTTTTTTTTTTTTTTTTTTTTTTTTTTGTCACAATTTTGGAGTATGGTTACAAATTTAAATCAAGGGTAAGAAACAACTTACCATTTTGGTGGAATAAAAAAAAGATAATAATCACAATTTTTATTTAATTTTTTTTTTTTTTTTTGAAGAGTTATGGACAAAAATATTAATCTTTCTAAAATGAGTGATAATTATCTACCAATAGATTTATAACATAACACCATAATAACAATAATTTAATAAATTTACTCTTTTGTAAACTTAATTTTGATTTGGACCAATATGGTAAATAATTTCAAAGACATCAATTAAATAACTATTTTACGAATATTTTCTTACAACTATAATTGTTTATTTATATCTTTTCTTCTATAAAAATTTTGCAAATAACTTTTTAAAAAATGAGAAATGATAAAAGTTTTTTCTTAACCATAAAACACCAAAACCAATTGCATCAAGTGACACAAATTAGTGTCTCCTTTGATCACAATCTTTAACTGATTCACTACAAAACTCCAAAACTGCATTAGCAGGAGCTTTAGTCTTAAGTATCATTTCTTCAAACTCATCTTCTGGATTAGATAACGCAACAATTGCTCCTCCTGCTCCAATAGAAGCTTCATCTTCATGTATCACCACTGTTCTTATCACAATATTCAAATCAAATGTACCATTATATGAGAAATACCCAATTGAGCCAGAGTATAAGCCTCTTGAACAATTCTCAAGAGAATCAAGAATCTCAACAGATCTTAGTTTTGGTGCACCAGTCATTGAACCACCAGGGAAAGCTGATCTAACACATTCCACTGGACTAATGTCTGATTTTTTCAGTCCACGGATTGTGCTTACCATAGTGTGTACTGTTGTGTATGACTCTACGTCCATGAGGTTTGGAACATGGACTGAGCCTGGCTCACAAACACGGCCAAGATCATTTCTTAGAAGGTCCACAATCATTAGATTCTCTGCTTGATTCTTCTCACTGTATCAGGACAAGGAGACAAAATTTTGGTTATGTTTAAAACTAAAACTCATATGAGCAGTATTGTCACACCAATCAGAACATAGATTCTATAGCAACCCAAGTGTTTGCGCATTTTACCCGAAACCCTAACCACAAACGAACCGTATTTTCAAATAAACGGCTCGGTTTCTAGAATTTTTTTTAGTATGGATATCAGAACCGATACCCGAATGGGTACCCAAAAACCCAAATGTATTTATGTATTAAGTAATTTTGATAGGTTAATTTGGGTTTTTCGGTTTAGTTAATTCGGGTTTTAGTTGGTTTTGGATCCAAATTACCTAAATTATCCATGTTACCTAAAAAAATCCAAACCGTAAACCCAAAATACAAGATCGAAAATCCAAATTATCCGAATCAGAAACCGGAAAACTCGAACCAAAAAATCTCGGTTCCATATCGGGTTTTGGTAAAAAAGAAATTAAACCCGACACGAACCGAACTGAAATCTACTCCATTCCTATTTGGGTCCTATATAGTCGGATCCTAAAAACCCGAATGTTCAAGAATAGTGTGCTTGGGGTTAATTACCTGAGTTTCAATTGTAATTTAAGAAGTTCATCTTCTTCAGGTGTGGAGCCACGAGCTATCGTACCCTTAATCGGCTTAGCTTCTAGCATTCCATTTCTGTCTAGCTGAAGAAACCTTTCAGGGGACGAACAGCATATAGACAAATTTGCATTTGAGAAGTTGAGAAAGGCTGCATAAGGAGCTGGATTTTTCTCTCTCAGATGGAGATAAACTCCTAAAGGATCAGTATTATTCCCTAATCTCCATCTGTTCTGAGTAGTAAGACAAAGCTCATAGCTTTCACCGTCTTTGATATACTTCATACAGCTTTGAACATCGTTGATATACTGCTCTCTGGATTGGTCAGGGATAAAACTTGCTTCCGCAGGAAGAGTTTGATCTTTCATCTTTCTCGTGGACGAAACCCTCATGCTACTGATCTTCTCTTCAGTATCATTCAAGAAAGAGGTTTCTGCAGTGCCTTCTTCTTGAAGAGACAATATATAAATGTCATCAAGCTGATGATCAATGACGACAACATTATCTGCAAAGTAAAAACATGCATCTGGAGCCTTGGATTTGTGACGATTAATTGGCATTCCACATTCGACTTTAATATCATACCTGCAAACAAGAGAAAGTAACTCAAAACCCATTCCAGAAGACTTCTACGCTTAGGTATTAGGACCAAATTGTACAATAGAAACAAGTAATAAAACAGGCTTTTAATAGAGATTCATGGTCTAAATGATTTAACACGTACCCAATACAACCTACGTATCCACCACAAAAATCAAAAGGCAATCCTTCAAAGTCCTTCTCATCATATGAGACACATGAAAGCTCCTGGTAAATCACAGTTGACTCATTTCAATGATTTCATAGTAGTATTGTCGAAATTATGACTTATATGGTCCACTAGATCAGCTATATCATAATTCTATAGAGTGTTGGAATCACTAAAGTCTTTCTTCATACCTTACGTAGAAAATCAAGAAAGCCTTCTTCCAAGAATTGTTTCTTGGTAGAACTCTGAGCATCTTCAATTACAAGGTTTCCACCATGTTTAGATGTAATCTCACTGTCATAAATAAAATGTTTCAGTTACCAATATGAAATGCATCGTTGTGGGAATTATTTCAGCTATATGAAACTAGTCATAACCGAAGCACAAAGGCACAATAAGAAAATTTGCAGGCTAATGAGTTATGCCTTCAAAAAGAACATAAACCTTTGTCTGACAGAGAAAGAGTAGGTCATGCGTAAAACCTTTGATCAGATAAACTAAATGTCAATTGCTTCCAGAGGGATCCACCTTTACCGCCCATGAAAGAAAATCGCCCTCTAGCCTGGAACAATGTAATTAAGCCGTTAGAACAAAATAGAGATATGTTGTCATGAGGAGAATAGACTACTAACCTTGTCACTACAAGAAGTATCAAGCCAAAAAGCATCCTTCCCTCTATTCTTGCCGAAGAGTTTCACGAATATATTTCTTGCTCCACCAACTTTCTGTGCAAGACGTTCAAGCTTCTTCCATTTCAACCGCAGGATTTTCGCATTAGGTTTTGGATATGATAAATCCACCATATCCAAGACTTGAGCACCATTAGCCTTGGCAGTAAAAAGGGACTTCTTACGACTCTGGTTATAAGTTGAACCATTTACTGTACTTCTAGCTCTTGAAAGTTCGTTCAGCAATTTGCTGACACTAGGCACCTGCATGTTTGCTAAAAAATATTTGTTATTCAAAAGAAGGTCCAAGACAGTTAATGCCACATGAACATTAAAACATAAATAGGTCCCATGATGGAGAAATGACCATTTAACCATTTAAGCTTACCTGTGTCATTTAATTTTTTACGAAGCAAGGATGGAGACTTGCAACGACTCCAATAATCCACAGTTATGTCTTTGAAATTCTTGAATAGTTGACTTCCATAAGCAGTAGCAATACTCTCTGGATGAAACTGAAAGCAAAATTTATATCAACAACAGCACAACACTGAAGGAAACTTATGATCTCTAATAAACAATTAAAAATCAAACCTGTAAACCATAATGGGGAAAAGTAGAATGCATGATGCCCATTAGAATGTGTCTCATTTGTTTTTGATTTTCCAACTTTACTGAATCAGAAATGATAGCTCCATCCCCTGCTGGGATCCCAGAATTATTCACAGGAACACTGAACTTCTTCTCAGAGAAAGAACCAGTGTCATCATAAATCGTCCACGCTATTGGTACAAGTTCCTTTGGCAGAGAATCCTTGTCTAAGATAAGTGAATGGTATCTGACAACCTGCAGAATTGTATTCAATTTGTACTTTATATCTGGAGAGACCCGTAAATGTTTAATGCGTAAAAGTAGATGACTTGCCTTGAAATCAGAGTTTCTCCCTGAAGGAATATCAGAAAACAATATGTTCCCATCATGTTCAATCCCACTACATGAAGTAGATGGCAATGATGAGCAGAGTATAAAGCAGACGCAGAGAATTGGTTATTGAAAGGCACAGAAAGAGCATTCGAAAAGGTCATTCCTAATACCTCAACCGTCCATGGACTGGTTCTGGAGCATGCACCACATGAGCTCCATGAACATAACCCAGTGCCTGTAAAAGCATGTTCTCTTGGTTTACAGAAATTCCAGATACATAGATAAAACTATTCATTTTCATGACTATGTATGAACTAAGACTGAAAAAGCCATAAATATTAGGAAGAGTGTCGTCTTATGAAGATGGAAGTACCTGGTGGCCAAGGCAAACGCCGAGAATTGGGATATCACGACATTCAAGCAAAAGGCGAAGACATATTCCTGCAGAGCCAATGTGAAGTTTAAGAAAAGACAAACCAAGGTGAGTCTAAAATGGGACATAATGTAAAAATTCAATAAGAAGCTTGGCTGATACCTATATCAGCTGGGCACATTGGTGAACCAGGTCCAGGTGATATAACAATATTATCAAAAGCAGCATCTTCATATAAATAATGGCAAGCTTCTTCCCACGTCCACTCATCATTCCGAATGACCACAGGAGGAACTATACAAGATACCCAAAAAAAAGTCAGAAAAACGCAGAATCCATATATAGAAATTGACAGTGAGAAATAAAGAGGCTACGAAGTTACCTCCATTTATGGTACTCAATGCCTGATATATATTGTAAGTGTAACTATCATAATTATCAATCAACAGAGTCCTCACAAAGCCAAGCCTTTCTACAGGCTCTCTTCTTGGCAGACTCATCTTAGCAACTGACGAATCTTCCAAGCGTCCTGGCACAATATGTGTAGATGCGTAAACCTTCCTATGAGGTAAACTGATGTACTTTTTCTTCCATTTGTCATCAAATTTAACCAATTCACGAGAGAACAACTGGTTTGTAACCGGGAATCTCAAAGCATAGTCACTTGGATATGAAAAGTCAGAAGAAGTCAAACGAAATGAAGATTTCATGGTCATAGCTCCTACAAAATTGAAAGAGAGACAGAGAAATCTTAAAACAATCTTAACAACATCATTTATCATAATGAAAAAAGATGTCAAGATAAAAAAACACAATGATTTTGCCTCATATTAATTTAAGAATAATCATTATAACTCTATCTTCATAGTAACCAGAATCAAAACAGTATGGAATTAGGGTTCATATGCCATTAAATTCAATCCTCATCCTCACTTAATCAAGTTCCATTTCCTTAAATATCAGATTCTAAACACAGTGAAATTCAATTTCAAAATCCAAAGCTATAAACATTAAATCCCAGATTACTCCAACAGAAATCACTAAACTAATCAATCCCTAAGCTTAAATCATCGTAACGCGGGAAAATGGAACCACCACTGTAAGAGAAAAGCAACGGAAGAAAAACTTACGTATAGATTCGAGGATAAAGATTGCTTAAAGGAAGAAAAATGGAGAAAAAGGTTTTGGTAGAGAGGAATCAAAGAAAGAAAATGGAAGATTGAAGAAAGCTGCGAAGAGCGAAGAAGAAAAACAAAAGATGTTGAGAGGATTTCATAAAAACTTATGAAGAAATTGGAGAATCTCTTACCACCTTTTATATTAAAAAAGAAATAAAAACAAATCAGGAAATTAATTAACTTTTATTCAAACTTTTTTTTTTGGGGTATATTAGGGAAGCTAACTAACTTTATATAAACTTCAAATATAGAAAGCAGTTTATAGAAAATTAATAACTAAGAAATCATCTATAGTTTTAATAGATTTTCCACTAAATTTTAATATGTAATTAATTATCTTAGGTGTCTGTGTTTTATGTCTAATACTTAATTGCTATATGACTTTATTTTTATAAATTTTTACCTAAAATATATAAGAGGGTTAAATAGTAATGGATATAACATTTAAAGTTTTTTGTTATTATCTTATAAAGTAAGAAATAATCAATTTTTTTTACAACATAAAGACAAATAAATTAAATTAAAATTACATGGAGTTTTCAACCAACCACATAGATGGTATAGACTCAGTGTAAGAAGATAAGATATTTCTCTTTCTAGCACCTTTTACAAGTGAGTCAGCTCGTCTGTTCAAAAGCCTATCACAATGAAACAGGTTGAACTGTTGGTAGCTTTGCTTCAAAAATTCCACTTCCGCTATCTCTGCTTCAAAAACGAGCCACTCAATAGGGTTATCCAAGAGTTTGATAAGGTCTGTCGAGTCCGTACGAAAATTTTGATAATGAGTGGACGTCCTCCGCAAACATTTAAGTGCCCATAGCAAGGCAAGCAGTTTCGTGTGTAGAAGAGAAATACCCCGTATAATGTCAGCACATCCCATAAAGATCGGTTCTCCACTGTCGGAAAATAATGACCAGCCAATGCCACTTAAGGTGTCGCCCGTTTTCCAAGATCCATCAATGCTACAAAAATTAACCATAGCCGGGGAAATAATCCCTTGGGCCCTCGTAACTGAATTCTTCAGAGAACGCTTCTCAAATACCGTGGAATGAGCTGAAAACCATTCCATCGCTTTCTTCGATGCGATTTCGATAATATATGTAGGAGTCTATGAGGAATTGTTAATACACTTTGCATTTCGCGCTTTCCAAATATACCATAGGATCCATGGGAACTGTTTGAAAACTTTTTCCACATGTGATTCATCCGCCGCTTTCATTAGCAAGTAATGCATATTCTGGTATAGATTATCAGTGAGAAAAGTCTCACGTGGACTTGGAATATTTGATAGTGCCCAGCTCTGAAGCGCATGCGGACAGGAGAATAAAGCGTGGTTCACAGATTCATGAGCAGCACTGCAACGCGAGCAAAAGTCATCAATCCTTAGTTTCCTTTTTGCCAGTTGCGCATTAACAACAAGCGCACCCGACAAAGCTTGCCAAAGGAAATGTTTTAACTTAGAAGGGGATGAAATTTCCCAAACCCCAATGAGAAGTGGTGTTATCGACGGTTGTTCCGGCCAACCATGGACTTGATCGTTGTATGCAGCTAAGGCGACCTCATATCCCAATTTGACCGAATAGATGCCTGATTTTGTAAAGTGCCAACAATAGCTATCTGAGATATAAAGTGACAAACCGATTGAGAGAATAAAAGGTATATCCTCCTTCTTAACTACCTCCTGAATCATGGGTACATTCCAGTTGGGTGTATTGGCCACCATTAAATCAGAAACTCTTAAGTCATGGAATATATCATCTCTGGAACTTTGGGCTGGTCTAGGTGTTCCTGTAGGCACCCATGGGTCCTGCCACACGTGTGTATTACGTCATGTCCCTATAGTTCGATGCATACCAAGCAATAGTAGAGATTTGGACTCTATTATACTTCGTCAACCATAAGATGGTATGGTGGTATGAGTTACTTGGAGAACGTTCCCATTCTTATAGTAACATTCTTTAAAGATACGGGCAATGAGCGAGTCGGATTTTGAAAACAAACGCCACAATTTTTAGCCAAGAGAGCTTGATTAAACAATTATAG
>OVBE01015690.1:0-11334 GCA_900406425.1 Iberis pinnata | reverse complement strand
ACAAGTTTATATAAGTTTACTCATAGCCCGCGCATGGCGCGGGCCAGTCACCTAGTTCCTCTTAAATAAAACAACAAAAATACATAATTTTCAAATTAAAAAACAAAAATACCTATTTTCCAAAATAAAGAACAAAAGGGTACCTATTTTCCAAAACAAAGAACAAAGATACTCAATTTACAAAATTTATATCTTTGCCTATTTAGATTGTCTTTTTGTTGACATTTTGTTTGGATCTTTCAACTTTCTGAATAGAATATTTAAGCTCTTGTTGAATGTTAAACCTTGAAGGTGAAAGAACAATGTCTTTCCAGATTGATCCAGCTTCACAAGCAGGATTAGGTTGATTATAAAGTTGATAAATGGAATCTGCATTTTCATTCAATCCTCCTACTCTTTTCAAACAATCTATCTCTTCTGGATCAACTAGCAATGTCTTCTCCTTCTCTTTCCAACCTATCATCTGTCACAAAATCCACATTTCCAAAACTGTTAGTATTTTTTTTTACTTATATGCAATGTCTTGCATATAGTATTCTAAAACTCATTAGGAGCTTATCAGAGCCGGTCTTGAGCCCAAGCAAAGCAAGTGTGAGCTTGCGGTCCTTTTTAAAATTTTAAATTTTTAGTTAAGAAAACGGCCAATTTTCCAAAAAAAAATAATCCAATTTTCGCCTATTTTTCGTTGTAGATTGCAGTCTTTAAATTTTTCTATAATCTCAGGGCCGACCCTGGAGCTTATAGACAGTAGTTGAAAGCCTAGCACTTGGTTCTCAGAGTTTAATTTGAATACATTGGTTTGAATTTTGAATTATTTTAATAAACTCCAAATTAATGGACTTCGATTTATAAAGTTTTACAAACACATATCTAAACATATTAGAAATATATATATATATATATATATATATATATATATATTTGATAAAAGAATTTTTGTAATAAATAGTGTTACCCAAAAAAGGGCATTTTCAAAAATACCATACAAAAACTAGGTATATTTCAAAAATACCACACATTCCCAAAAGTTCCAAAAATACCACAAAAATGTTTTCGTTCCAAAAATACCACAAATTTAAAATAGTTTTTTTTTTTGGGTCAAAAAATAGTTTTTAAACTTCAAATTAAAACCCTAAACTTCCAAAACCAAACTCAAACCCTTCAAAAATGAACCTTAAATTCTAATTAGTGAATCCAAATCCAAAAATTTAAATTCTAAACGTTCACTTTTTATTATTGTGGTATTTTTGGAAAAATAATAATTTATTAGTATTTTTGGAACTTTTATGAGTGTGTTATTTTTGGAATTTGAACATCTTTTAGTGGTATTTCAAGGAATTTCTCAATTATTATCATATTTTAAAATTTTATTTCAAGTGTTAAAATTGTGAATTTTTATATATATTTTTTTCGACGTTATATTTGTTACATATGTATAATTTTATACTATAAAAACTAAATATTCATATTTGTATTTTGTGTTGGGCCTCTGAAATCTCAGCTCTGGTTTTTGTAGTTCTATTCGCGGACAGAGTCTAGGTGCATAAAATTTGAAACATATACTCCTTCTGTTCCTGAAAGGATGATGTTTTAGAATTTTTAGTTTTGTTTCTAAAAAGATGATGTTTTAGGTGAAAACATTTTAAAAGAAAGACATAAAGTAAAGTAAAAGTTGATTTTTTTAATCTACGTAAAAACTCCAAAACATCATCCTTTCAGAAGTGAAGGTAGTATTTATTAACTATTATAGATACAATGTATTTTTTAAATATCTTTTTAATTATTCAACTACTTAATTACTCCGATCGAGTTGTTGAAAAAGGCGTTGAAAACTTTTAACACGTTGAATCCAAAAGTTTTGGGTTCCATATTGACATGTGTCAAATTATAATTGGGCAAAAAAATTTTGAGTGAGAGTTTTTTTTTATCCAAATTATTTGAGATCAATTATTTTATAATAAATTATTATTTATATTTATAATTTTTATACTAAAATTCATCATTTTTTATTCTATAAATAGAAACTTGTTTCGTCTGATTTGGACACAAAATCATCAATAGATCCCAACAATAACCATTTTAACATCAAGCGGGGATAGCTCAGTTGGGAGAGCGTCAGACTGAAGATCTGAAGGTCGCGTGTTCGATCCACGCTCACCGCATTATAATAAACATGATTTTTTCATAAAAAATAACCCTTTTAACACCCGAAATCCTATCATGAAAATCAATCTTCTAATCAATCTCAAAACATCTACTTTTTGTAATTTAGTTATTGTAATAATGAAAATATTCATGTTGTATTTTTGTGAAGATATCTATTTTGTATTAGTTACGCACTTATGTGCAAAAAATATATTTTTTTATAAAGAAAACAAAATTATTTTTAAAAAAATTGTCTTTAGTTATTTTAGTTTAATTTTTTTATTATTGTTGCTAATATATAATCATAAATTACAAATGTAAGAAAAAATATATAAAATATAAGTAGTAGGGTAGATTGTTGAATTTTATCAAACAAAATTATTGTAAAGTATAAAAGTTGAATGAATATTGAATTAATATGTAAAAGAGAGAAATGATGATGTGGAATGTTAAAAATGTAAAAAGATGGTGTTGAATAAAAATAGCATTGTACATAGGCGGATTAGAACATTGATTTTAGGTTATTGAAGAGCTAGGTGAATGATTTGGGATTTGATAAAAGAGTTATAAGACTTATCTTGTGACTCAATTGGTATAGTTATATGGTAAAAAATTAAGTAAATTAGACAAACCTTTGGGGAGCCTTCAAGAGCATTGGTTGAATAGAGTCTAGCATTGTCAACAAGGTTGCAATACGTAGGAAATGCATCTGCAAATCTTTTGTGTGATCTCAATTGTGATCTCACTCTAACTGCTCTTCTACACATAATAGCTCTCCTACAATCTCAGACAAGTAAACACACTTTAAGTTAAAGAGACAAAACTTTAATAGATAAATTAGGGGTGGACATTTGAACCGAATAGAATAAATCAAACTGAACCGAATTTAGTTCGGTTAAATTTGGTTTGGTTTATTCGGTTATTCTAGTTTAATTTGGCGATTTTTTTATTTTAGTTCGGTTTTCGGTTTGGTTCGGTAACATTTTTTATACTAAATTAACCGAACCGAACTGAACTGACCCGAACTGAACTTGCTGAAAATTAACCGAACAAACCAAAAATAACCGAGAAAACTGAAAAACCAAAAATTAACCGAAATTAAGGTTTTCAAACCGAAAAACCGAACTTCAAAAACGAATAACCGAACCGAAAAACCGAGAACCAAACCGAACTTTTTGGTTAATTTTTTTGTTCGGTTTAATTTGGCCAAAAAGAAAAATCCGAAAAAACAGAATGCCCACTCTTAAATAAATAGACAAAACTTTAAGAGATCAATTATGGGTGGATATTTAAACGAACCGAATTTAGTTCGGTTTATTCGGTTATTTTGGTTCAGTTTGGCAAATTTTTTTATTTTAGTTTGGTTTTCGGTTCGGTTCGGCAATATTTTTTATTTGAAATTAACTAAACCGAACTGATCCAAACCGAACTTGCTAAAATTAACCGAACAAACCGAAAAAACTGATAAAACCGAAAATTAACCAAAATTTAACCAAAATTAAGATTTTCGAACCGAAAAACCGAACTTAAGAAACAAATAACCAAACCAAACAAACCGAGAACCAAACCGAACTTTTTTTGGTTCGATTCGGCCAAAAAAATCCGAAAAAAAACAAAAAGCGAAAAAACCGAATGCTGGCCTTTAAATAAATATTTAAATGTTTTTGTGCTAAAAACACTCACCTAATGCCTCTTATAACAGCTAAATAAGCATCACAAACAACACCAACTAATTCTATTCTATAAGGTTTTCTCTTACGACCATCTTCTTGAATTTGTTGTCTTTCACCAATTCTTTCCCAATAATTCTCTGTGATAATTCCATTGTCACCAACTTTGTATCCAGCTCCCATTCTGTAATGGTGACGATGTACATTCCTAGCCATTGTTATTGTTTGTACTACAAATGGTACCCAAGAAAGTGTACCATCCATTATTACATCTCTTCCTTCGTTTAAAGCTGTTACTAAGAGTGATGAAGCTGCATCTGTTGATGATTGGTGAACCTATTCTCATCAAAATATTTAAACTTCAGAATCAGTAGTTTGATATAGGGCTGGGAATTCGGGTCAAACAGGTCGTTTCGGCTCGGCTAGTCAGATTTTCGGTTAATTCAGAAAATGAAAAGTTTGCATAAAATAATTAATAGATATGAGAATCGGTTCGATTATATGTTTTATCAGAAAATATGATATTAAATTATTTTAGAAATAACCAAGTTTATAATTAAAAAACGATAATATATTAAAAAATCGATTTTTAAAAAACCGAATTTGCAAACAAATAATCTAATTTCTTCGTTTATGAGTAGTTGTCGGACACTCAAAACGAACGGAATCAAATCGGTTTCCAAATCCAATTTTTGATTCCACAGATTTGTTACTAACAAAACAAATAAAACGAACCAAAATGTCCGAGAACCAGTTTGGTTCGGAAACCCTAGTTTTTTTAATAACTAGGAAGTTCAAAACCGAAACTCGTAATTTCTCCATATCTTAGACCAACTTGTTATATGGTTTTTTCCCATATAGCTATTCAAATTTGTGACCTCTAAACTTTAATTAAAATTTTTTCAAGTGAACTAACAACACTTGGTAGAAACCCTAGTTTGGTGGTTTTTTGTGTGTTCATACCAATTCAGCTGTCTGGATCATATCGACATGGCCACGAGAGCTTAAGGCTCTATAAATGACATCAGATTCTTTAAAAGCATCAGCTTCAATCACCACAGCATCTGCTCCTGCCCAAAATGCCCTGAACCCATGTTGAAAAACCATATGGTTAGCTTCAACTACGTGTAAACCGATCTTAAAATTTTAAATATCGCAATTTGGGTTCGGGTAGGAGCATATAAGAACCGTTCGTGTTATTTAAAAATTCGGTTCAAATTCAATTCGGTTCTAATCGGGTTCGGGTCGTTTTTTCATATTTATTAGAATCCGAAATGGAACTGAAAATCCAAAATATCCGTAAAAATTTCAAAGTATCCGAACAACTTTTAGCTAAAATCCAAGTTAATCGAATCAAAATCCCGAAATATCAAATGAAGGCCCATAAATATCCGAGTTACCTTACTAAAAACCTACTTTTCTACCTAAAATCATAACTATCCGATCACAATTACATATATAGTCATATATACAGATTTTTCGGTTATACTTTCAAGTTTTGGTTTGGTTCGGGTTCAGATTCAGTTTTTTCGAGTTGAGATATATAAAACCGGTCGGGTTATTAGGAAAAACGGTTCGATTTCAGTTTTTTCAGTTCAGTTTCGGTTCGGATTTCTGGTTTCGGTTTATATGTCCAGCCCTAATTAATAGGCTTTTTTTCCTTTCAATTTCATGTTTGTTTTACTTGGACTTAAGACCGGTTTTTTTAGTAAGTATTGTGAAGTAAAGATTAGGTACTGAGATTAGTTGTTTACTCTTTGAGTATGTCTTTAAGCACAGTGCTTTTTCCTGCACCCATACCACCACCCATAAGAAGTAGAACTGGACTTCGATCTTTAAGAGCCACTGGTGCCATAACTTCAGTACATTGTGAGTCATCCATTGATGCAATCCCCATTGCTTTCATTTCCTCTACTAAAGTGTTGAACACTCTTGCTACTTTTAAGTTCTTAGTCACCCTCTTAATCCTCTGTTCCCTATATTCGAAATTCATTAAAAATCAAAGCAAAACATCATGGCCGGTCCTGAGATTTAAAATTTTTCTAAAGGCCGCAATTTACAATGGAAAATTAGACCAAAATTGTACAATTTTTTTAAGAAATGAGCCGTTTTCTTAACTAAAATTTTTACATTGAAAAAAGAGCCTCAAGCGCATGCTTGCTCTGCTTTGGTTCAGGACCAGCTCTGCAAAACATATGGTTTTTGAATACAAAACCTAGTTTCATAATCGGTTCTTAACCACATTTATTTGAAATATTTTAATGAAACTCTCAATTTGTAAATTTTAAATAACAAAATTTCAATCATACATATAAGTTTTTTTGGAAAAAGTTAATATATACAACTAAAGAGTATAAAAGTTAATAATTTTTATTTATAAAAATAGTGGATTTTAAGTTATTGTAAAATTTTAGAATATTATATCTTGGATTCTAAAAATATTAATTTGTCGATTTTGTAATATTTATACTCCATATTTATTACGTATTTAGACTTTTATTGTATAAACTAAATTTTAATTTTTATGTTTTGTATTGGGGCCTCCAAATTATAGACCTTCAATTTATAAATTTTAAATAATATTAGTTAAATTCATTTAAAATGTTAATATATAACTAAAGAGTATATATGTTGCTAACATTTTTTTATAAAAATAGTGGAACTTAAGTTATTGTTATTTAAAATTATAATATTATGGATTTTACAAAATGTGAATTATCTATATTATAATTTTTTCTACTCCATATTTATTACGTATTTAAATTTTTGTATTGTATAAACTAGATTTTTTATAAGTTAAAATCTCAGCTCCGGTTCTGCTTAGTTTCTCTTTTTTGGGTTCTTACCTTGTAGCTGCCATAACAATCTGCTTAAAATTCTTCTTTGGCTCAGCTTCTGCGTGCAGTATCTGAGAATCATACAATATGACATTAAAATGTTTTGTAGGAGAAAGAATTTGTCTCTCTCACACACGCACACACGCACACACACAAACCTGACTGATCATGAGATCGGCGTGGCTCCAATGATATGCAAAGTAACTAAGAATGCATCTTTCAAACTCCTCAACGAGCTTAATGAAGAGAGTATCAGCGTCAGGTTCTTGAGAGAAAAAACTATAAATATCTTCTTCACAACATTCAGATTTTCTAATGTATTCTGCTGCTAACTTGCAAAGATTTGGACATTCTCTTCTGTCCTTGAATCCCATTTGTCTTGCTATACAAAAAGAAAATGCGTTATGATATTATAAAGCATTATTTGCTCATAGATTTGTCCGGAAAGAGGAGGACTCAATGATTATTCGTTCGCCGGAATCATAAGTCAAATTTTTGTAGGTTTAGAAGTTTATGGCAAACAAAATATGCAGTATACCTAATAGCATATATAGTCGGACGTAAACACATTGGTATAAACATTTTAACGGGATTTTGAAATTATAGGACTTCTAGTTTATGAAATCTCAACGATCAAATTTCATATATGTAATTTTATTGGAAAATGTTAATATATAACTAAACAATATATATATTGGTAAAAGAAGATGTTAGGTTGGTCATAAATTATTGTTAGTTTATAGATGTTAAAAATGTAAGTTTGTCTAGATTAGAGCTGTCAATTGGGATCTTTCGCGTTCATGTGGGTCTATCCGCACAAACATCTTTTTTTGCGGACGCTTCATGGACAAGCCCGCATAGGTATTGGACAAATTATGTCCGCGTCCGGTAGCGTCCGCGGACAATAACGGACATTGTCCATTTGGTCCGCAGTATAACTGAGTGTGTCCATGGACAGTCCGCATCCACACGGGTTGGGCCTAGCCCGCGGATAACCTGTCCAATTGACACCTCTATTCATTAGAGCTGTCAACTGAGCTTATCCGCGTCCATATGAGCCTGTCCGCACGAACACTTTTTTTTTGCGGACGCTTCATGGACAACCCCGCATGAGCATTAGACAAATTGTCTTCGTGCCCGGTAACGTCCGCGGATAATATCAAACATTGCCCATTTAGTCCGCAATACAACCGGACGTGTCCATGAACAGTCCGTATTCACACACGTTAGGCCTAGTCCGCGGACAACCTGTCCAATTGACACCTCTAATCTAGATTATGTATTCATATTATATTTTATATATATGCAAAATTCTTTACGACCAAAACTAAAAACGACTATATATGTTTTGTATGGCTCCGAAAATCTCAACTCCGACTCTGTCAAACAGACATTTTAAACTATCTTTTGGAATATTCGGAAGTGTATGGAAAGAGTGATTTACCAACATAATGAGAGAATCTCTCGAGTTTATCATGATCTTTATTATGTTTGTGAGATAATCTAAGACGTGGAATGATTTTGGAGTCACGTAGCTTCCTTATACGGTAATGTACTGCAGCTGCTATCATCAAACCTATCGATGACACTGCCAATATCTGCGTATACGTCGTCGTTTTGCTCCCATAATACTCTGTCACATTCCATTTTTGAGCAAAAAAATATAAAAAATTAAAACGAAAATAATACTTCAATATTTGACCAACCTCTCTGCATGACGATTTGATCGATAGTGAATTTGATGCGTAATGATCAATTTGTTTGTGTTTTGATGAAACTTAGAAGATGGATCATCATCGTTGACGCCATTGTTGTTGTTTCTTGAGTTTTTCCGTTTTTTGTGGCGAGATTAATGATTATGGGATTTGTTATTACCATTCAAATTTTATTCGTATGAAACTAAAAATAGCTTGAGACCGATTACTCCGGAGATAAATGGTCAGAAACACGTTTTTTTAAAGAGTCTAGTTTATAGGTAGAGCCCTAAAATGCTTAATCCACTACAAGAAGACTAATGTATTAAAGAGATAAAGACAAATATTAAAAACATAAAAATACCGTTAACAACAGTTTAAGGACAAAAAATGATAAATAATAAAAAGCGTCGTTAAAATGTTGTTATTTAACGGCGAAAGATCATATGCCCTTATTTCAGAGCGGTCCATGATTCGACGATCCTGGTGGGTGGCTATATATGATAGTTTTGAGTCAGTTGCTTTAGAGCAGACGTTGGGCTACCGAAGATCCTGTTCCGGAGAATCTTTGGTAGTTAAACTATTGCGGCACTTATCAACTCCTTCTTGATCTTGTTGAAAGATTCAAGACACTCTTCATCAAACTTGATTTCAAACGGCAAGTCACAATCGGGTGGTTGAACTATTGGGGCACTTATCAACTCCTTCTTGATCTTGTTGAAAGATTCAAGACACTCTTCATCGAACTTGAAATCTACTTCTTTGCACAAAAGTCTTGTCAATGACCTTGCGATTTTTGAAAAGTCTTTTATAAACCTCCTGTAAAATCCAGCGTGTCTCAAAAAGCTTATGATTCCTTTTAGAGAAGTCGGTGCGGAAAGACTAGTCATGACGTCAATTTTTGCTCTATCTACTTATATTCCTTCCTATGAAATCCAATGCCCAAGAAATATTCCATCTATGACTATAAAATGGCACTTCTCCCAATTAAGTATTAGATGAGTTTTTTCACATCTCTTCAGAACTCTGCACAAATTGGACAAACAAACAGCAAACGAAGAGCCATATACAGAGAAATCATCCATAAAAACTTCAACCACATTTTCAATCAAATCAAAGAAGATAGACATCATGCAACGTTGAAAAGTTGCTAGGGCGTTACATAGCCCAAACGACATCCTTCGATAAGCAAATGTGCCATAAGGACATGTGAAAGTGGTTTTATCTTGATCTTGTGGATGAATGGGTATTTGGAAGAATCTCGAATACCCATCCAAAAAGCAATAGTATAGATGACTGGCTAAACGTTCAAGCATTTGATCAATGAAGGGTAGTGGGAAATGATCTTTTCTAGTTGCGGTGTTGAGTTTACGGTAATCGATGCACATCATATGTCCTGTTATAGTTCTAGTAGGGATCAATTCATCATTGTCATTTTTTACTACGGTTATACCACCCTTTTTTTAGAACTACATGGACTGGTGAGATCCAAGTACTGTCCGAAATTGGATATATAATATCGACATCTAGGAGTTTTAAGATCTCTTTCTTAACCACTTCTTTCAAGTTTGGGTTTAATCTACGTTGATACTCAATAGAAGATATAGAATCATTCTCTAAGTGGATTCAATGGATGCACAAGGTTGGTGAAATTCCCTTAATGTCATCTAAAAAGTAACATATTGCTCTCCTATACTTCCTCAATTCACATACTAAAGCATCAACTTCATCAACACTCAAGGCGTCATTGACAAACACTGGGTAAGTAAAGTTAGAGCCAATAAATACATACCGGAGACCTTTAGGTAAAGGTTTAATTTCTACCCTAATCGATAATCGTTTCAACGGCGGCGCCGGATTTTCGCCGATGGCGTCTCCCCTCCTGTCTCCGTTTTTTTTTTGCATGTCGTCTGTTTCTCGGTTTTTTCTTCCTCAGTGGTCTCTCGGTTCAAGCTTTACGGTGTAGAGCTTCGGTGATTGGTGCTTCCGGTGAGAGCTTGTTGGGTTAGGTCGCCGGGCTATTTTGGTCTACGATTTTGACCAGACAACCCGATCGATTTTGCGTTTCCGGTGCTGAAGGAAGGACTAATGGAGGTATTTGAGATGAAGGACTTAGGTCCATCAACTCGTATATTAGGAATAGATATCATCAGGGACAGAAATAAAGGAATTCTAGAACTATCTCAGGAGAAGTATCTAAAGCAGGTTCTAAGATCTTTTAATATGCAAGATGCTAGAGCTGTTATTACACCTGTTAACTCTCAGTTCAAGCTTAAGAGTCTGACAGATGATGAGTTAGCAGTGGAAGTAGATTATATGGATAATGTACCCTATGCTAGTGCTGTTGGCAGCTTAATGTATGCCATGATAGGATCCAGACCAGACCTTGGCTATGCAATCTGTCTTATCAGCAGATACATGGCTAAGCCAGGAAGGAAAAAAACAGTGAAAAGGGTACTAAGATACTTAACAGGAGCTTCTAACTTGTGTTTAACGTTTTTAAAACAATTAAATTTTGATATTGTGGGTTATTGTGATTCGGATTGTGCAACCGACCTTGACAAAAGAAGGTCAGTCTCTGGCTATGTTTTCCAGGTAGGTGGAAATACAGTTAGCTGGAGATCAACACTTCAAAGTGTTGTTTCACTATCCACTATTGAGGATGAGTATATGGCACTAACTGAGACATCTAAGGAAGGTATTTGGTTAAAAGGAATGTGTATGGAATTGTGTTTTAATCCTGAATCTTTTAAGAGTTTTAAGATTTATTGTGACTCACAAAGTGCAATTTGTCTTGCAAAGAACTCTGTTTTTCATGACAGGACTAAGAATATTTATTCCAAATACCATTTCATCAGAGACCTAGTTGATGATGGTATTGTGGATCTTAGAAAGATTCACACTAGCCTAAACCCTTCTAACTGTCTAACTAAGAGCATACCTGGTAAAAGCTTCGAGCAATGCCTCGTATCGCTCAAAGTCCTCCCC
>OVBE01015688.1:0-11336 GCA_900406425.1 Iberis pinnata | reverse complement strand
CAATTGAAATCTGAACTTGGGCATTCCAGCACCGACCTAGTGTTTAATGGAATGCCTAAACGTAGTGATTTCAGAGATTAGCTCATCCTCACGCAACTCCTTAGATGCTTAGGATATGCATCTCATCCTAAGGTGTTTGATGTCTAGGGAGCTTTTTGGCTTTAGTAGATTGGTTGCTCATGCCTGCTTAGTAGTGTACCGTTAACGAGAGTTAGGTCTGGTGATTACTTTGCTTGAAATCATTTATCAAGAGATTGAACTTGGTTGTTTATGAATCTGCTGTCTAGGGAATAGCTCATTGATTGAGGTATGTTAGGCATTTAGGAGAATCAGGAAGGATCACCAGTCAATAACCCTTATCCTCAGGAACTGTTTCCCCATTTGATTGCACTTTACCTTCATTTCATTTCCTGTCTTTATTTTACTTGCTATCTTTCCTTAGAGTTTATTTTCCTGCATGTTGACTTTCATGTCTAGTACATTTTATGCACGTCTGTTAGTTTAGGACTTGTTAGAAAAACTAATTTTAAACACTTGACTTGAATTAGTGGAATTTATTACATCTAGAGTGGTTAATACCTGCACCCATTTGGATTGACACCTATTATCACTACAACGATATGATAGTGTAATAGGAATTGACCCCGAAAAATCCTACTATCATTTATGCATAGAGGCGTGACGTTTGCGCATGACAAACTTGCCTATGTTGGTCTAGTCAATCATCTCGGGGCCAACAGTTTGATTATCCCTTCTGTAGATCGGATGATGGCACCCGAGATTTATGAAGCTCTGTCTCGGCAAGCATGCCAGGTAGATCAATGTTTTCTCCTAGTTTTTGGTTGAGCTTTATATGTTCTGACCTTGTTGTTGTTTAATGTACAGACCTTGGTGATGACTAACGAGCTCATCGCCTTTTACGAGAATAAACTTCAAGCCTTAAACGGTAATGAGGATGAGCTGGTCAGACTTTCGAAGCTAGTTGACCAGGTAAAAAACGGATCGCCGAGGATCGGCTTAAGCTACAAAAACAAGAGGAGGTTATCAAGAAACTCATTACCCAGGTCGCTGCCATGAAGAAGATGCTGAATAACATGGCAAAATCCGCTACTGACGACCTCGCTGCCTTAAGAGCTGAACTTAGGGCCACTCAGGAGAAAGCTGCAATAGAGCTCGATAACCTACATGCGGCCCATGATCAAGCTAGTGTTAAATTCGCCAAACTGAGGGAAGCCTATGTTGCTCTCGAGGCACTGCATAAGAGCGAGATAAAAAGGCTTCGCCTTTATTGGGCTTCTCAAGTTGTGGTAACGCGGTGAGAGACTCAAGTTGAGTGTGCAACAAAACTTGAGAAGATGCATCGTCACGTGGAGGACCGGGACAAGGTTGATCCTATCATCCAACACTATGCCCAGGCCAAAGGGACTCTGGACTTTGTTTGACTCATAGTGGCCAAAGGTGGCGTGGTACTTGCAGATATCATGGCAAAGGTCGAAGCTGATTTCGAGAAGTACAAGGTCCAGTTTGATGAGTTGGACATATCTGATGTGTCAAATGAGGACTTCCGCTTAAGACCTGAGTTTAATGAGCATGGTTCGAACCTAGTTTGGTCCACCTAGAGGGGTTTTGGTACTTCTGCTGAAGCCAAGACTGCTAATCCGGCGATGCCGAGGGTGTAGTTGTTCCTTTGGAGCAGCTTTCACAGTTTTCTTAGGGTTGGGGTCAACTTGACTTATACCTCTTGTGTTCTTTTGGGGTAGTTTTCCGTTTTTCTTAGGGTTTGGATCTGCCCTGTTTGTTGGCTGACTCCATGTTGCATATTTTTCCACTGTTTGGACTTTAGAAGGGTTTATGTTTTCTGATTCGTAATCTATTAGGTCGTCATTTCTTTTCACGAACAATGTAATGTCGGTGTTTTTTGTATAATGGAAAATATAGCCATAGCTCGGCATATTCTTTTTGCTATTTTTTTCCGCCTTTGTACTTTTATTTGTTCAATGCGTAAGGTTTAAATTGGTGGTTGTATCCAGTCCGAGCTTGGGTTGCGAACCATTGTCATTTTTCAGTACTTTGATTTTTTTAGCGAGGATGAGGAAGCTTTGTTCTTGTCGTATATATAATTATGAGCCGGAGTTTGGCTTTTCTCTTTTTGATGAGATGTGTGGCTGAGGCTAGACTTCTTCTTTCTTCTTTTCCCCCTATTTTTTAAATAAATTAAATGGATGTTTCACTAGTTCATGTGTGAACTGAACATCCATCCGATCAAAAGCTTAAAAAGAAATGACCTGCAAATCGTTCTTCCTAGCAAATGATCTATTGACAAGAAATCTTAGTCTCGTCTTATACTCTTGGTAGGAGTATGCGAGTCAGAACTCGACTTTTATACATAGTCTTATGCTCGAACATGGTTACTTCGTCCACGCCCAACACTAGTCTTTAGGAGTAAGCGTGTCGGAGCTCAGATTTTTATATGGAGACTTATGCTCGAACATGGGGACTTTGCCCATGTCCAATACTCGTCTTTAGGAGTACGAGAGATGGATCTCGGCTTTGTTAACGATCTTTGGAGCCATGACGAGAAAACTTCGATCTCCTCGACATTCCTGTTTAGTGTAGGATATGTGCGAGTCGTGGATCAGCTTTTTTTTAATATATAATTTGTTATTTTGGGAGTTTCGGAGGTGGAAAATGCCGAGATTACAATTTGAATCATTAGACCTGAAAGCAAATATGATTTTTATTAAATGAAATAGCTGCACCCAGTGGGTTACCTACGTACCCTGATAATAGGGATCAAGCTAGGTCGTAGTTCATAGTACAATGGAACCTAATAATAGAATCCATTGAGCTTGGTTTTGAGCTTGTATACTCCTGGTTTGACTATCTTGGATACTTCGTATGGACCTTCCCATCGAGCTCCTAGCTTGTCGGCGTTCTCTTCTGCTGTATTCGCGTAAATCATCCACAAGACTAAGTCTCTTTCTTTGAATCTTCTCCGTTTCACACTTTTGTTGTAATATCGCTTTGTGGGTTGTTGATAGGCACTTAGTCGTATTAGTGCTCTGTCTCTTAAATCTTCAACATCGTCTAGTGAATCAAGTAGCATTTCGTTGTTAATGACTTCTTTTTTTGGTAACTTAATTCGACGTAAACTGAACACTGCTACTTCTGATGGTGCTATAGCCTCGATTCCATGTGCTAGGGAGAAGGGGGTCTGGTTTATTGATTGTCATGGTGTAGTTCGGTAGGATCATAAGACACCGTCTAGCTCGTCGACCTAGAGTCTTTTTTTAGATTCCAGCTTTTTCTTGAGTTCGTCGACTATGGATTTGTTGATGGCTTCAGCTTGTCCATTCCCCTGGGGGTACCTCCGCGTGGAATGGTTCAACCGGATTTTCCATCTAAGAAAACAGTTAGTAAGCAGTTTTTTAGTGTCGAATATTTCAATTTGATTGATAGTGCGACCAGTTCGTTGTCCACTTGTCACAAAACGTTTTTACTGTCTTCGCGCAGAAGTTGGTTCTGTTGTCTGTTATGATTTCATACGGGACGCCGTGTCGGCATATTATATTTTTCCTTGCACCTGCAACACTCATATAACATAGGTTTTTAATGGGAGGTTTCAGTTTTTTGACCGAGGTGAGAGTTTGTGGTAGGTAGTCGTGAAACCTGTTTGGCTTTGACTGCTGAGTATGACTCCATCTCAACCCATTTGGTGAAATAATCTGTAATTACTAGCAGGAACTTGTGCTTTTCATTGCTACCGGAAATGGGCCTACAACATCTATTCCCCACTTCAAGAATGGATAGGGGCTTGCCGAGGCGTTCAGTGGTTCGGTAGGTGCATGATTTGTTAGCCCATCTCGCTGGCATATCTTGCATCTTTTAGCGTACTCTTGGCTGCCTTGTAGCATCGTTAGCCAGTAGCGTCCATGCTTCTTTATTCTTAAGGCCAGTAGTGTTCACTAGAATGGCTTCCGCCAGCTCCCTCATGCAACTCGGCGAGGACCTCCTGTATATTGTCTCCGTTAGTGCATCGTAGCAGGATTCCTGAAGTGGACCGTTTGTACAGTTTCCCATCCACAATGGTGTATCTTGCGGCTTTAACTCGAAGACGCCATGGTCCCCACTTGTCTTTCGGTTCTTTTCCTGTAAGAATATAATATGTTATCTCGGTGCGCCAGTCAGGTTTGTCGTGGTCACTTTGTTCATGATCAAAGGAGATGAGGTCGTCGATGGCGTTGGCCATCATACTGGTGATACTTGGTGAGGATATATACTCCATATAAATGGTTCTCTTTAGGGTGAGCTCATTGGTTGATGCCTTTTTGGCTAAGGAGTTGGCGAACAGATTCTCGTTTCTTGGGATTTTGGTGAGCTCGAAGCTTTCAAACTCGTTCGCCTTCTCTTGGACTATCTGGTGGTATTGTAGCATCCGATCATTTTTCACGGCGTATTCGCCACTGAACTGGTTAGTGACGAGCTGAGATTCGCAGAAATCATGTATTCTTAGAGCACTAAGGTTCTTGGCAAGGCGTAGTCCAACTAGAAGTGCCTCGTATCTGCCTTGTTGTTAGATGCTTCAAAATTGAAGCGGAAAGCTTGTTCGAGGACCTCGTCGGTTGGTGATTCGAGCCGGACACCTGCGCCTGAGCCTTGCTTTCGTCTGGATCCATCGATATAAAGATTCCATATTCCTGGTGAAAGAACTTTGCTATATGCTTTAAGTGGAGTTTCAGATATGAAATATGCAAGGACCTGAGACTTGGAACATGTACGAGTTCGATATTCCACACCTTATTCGCTGAGCCCGACTGCCCACTTGGTAAATCTGCCGGACTGATTTGGGCTGTAGAGTATGGTTCGTAGTAGTTGATTAGTGAGTACGACGATAGTGTGCGATTGGAAGTAAGGTCGCAATTTCTGGGATGGGAATATCATGGAGAGAACGACTTTCTCGATGGCGGGATACCGCGTCTCGGCATTTTTTAACGACTTGCTCACATATAAGATGGATCTCTGCTCGCCTTGATTTTCTTTTACCAGAACGCAACTTACGGCCACTTCAGAAACTGCAACATATAGATAAAGAATCTCGTTGTCTTCAAGTTTAGCCAGTACGGGAGGTGTTTTTAGGTATATCTTGAGCTCTTGGAATGCATCTTCGCACTTTTGGTCCCATTCGAAGCTTTTGTTTCCTTTGAGGATCTGGTAAAAGGGTAAACTCTTGTCGGTTGATCTTGAGATGAACCTATTTAACGCTGCAACTTGGCCCGTGAGATTCTGCATCTCTTTCTTCGTTCTTGGTGTCGGTGGGTCGAGAATGGCAGCTATCTATTTGGGCTTTGCCTTGATCCCCCATTTTGTTACGACATACCCGAGGAATTCGCCTAATGTGACTCCGAAAGTACACTTGGCTGGGTTAAGTTTCATTATGTAGAGGTTGAGAGTGTCAAAACATTTTGCCAGGTGTTGCACATGATTCCTAGCTTCGACTGACTTGACCAACATGTCGTGGATGTACACTTCCATGGATCTGCCGATCTCATCAGTAAACATCTTGTTTACTAGATGTTGGTAGGTGGGCTCTGCGTTTTTGAGTCCGAATGGCATTACTTTGTAGCAGTACGTTCTTCTGTCCGTTATGGAAGCCATTTTCTTCCAATCTGCATGATGCATCATAATTTGGTTGTACCCTGAAAAGGCATCCATAAAGGATAAGAGGTCGTTGTCTGCGGTTGCTTGTACAAGCCTGTCTATATGGAGTAATGGGAAGCTATCCTTTGGGAACGCCTTATTAAGGTCGGTGAAATCAATACATACGCGCCATTTGTCGTTCTTTTTCTTGACGACGACTGGATTAGCTTACCATTCTGGGTATTTGACCTCGACGATTGACCCGGCGTTCAGGAGATTTCCACCTCGTCATTTACTGCTTGAGAGCGTTCAGTACCTAGCTTAAGACGTTTCTGCTTTATTGGTTTGTAAGTCGGGTCGACGTTCAGCTCGTGACAAGTGATGGCTGGGTCAATTCCCTTCATGTCGTCCATGGTCCAGGCAAATGTGATGGCGTTTCTCCTTAGTAATAAGATTAAATGGACTTTTATATCTTCCACTAACTCCTTCCTTATTCTGGTGGTGCGGCTCGGGTTCTCAGTATGAATACTGACTTGTTCAACCTTGTCTAATTTTGGTGTGGAGCTATAGACTAGCTGGGAGCTTGCAGTTTCCTCGGATACCTGCAAAGTTTGCATACAATGCTCAGTTAAGAAGCAGGTTCGGGCGACGCGCTGATTCCCTCTTATCGTCCAAGTTTCGTTGTTTGTCGGGAACTTAACGCACTGATGGTAGGTTGATACTGCTGCTTTCATAGAGTAGAGCCACGATGTCTCGAGGTTTACGTTAAATCATGAATGTTGGTTTATCACGATGAATTTGACCATCTGAGTAGAACCCTTAGCTTGGACAGGAAATTTGATCGTCCCAGTGGAAGAGACGATTTCCTTGCTGAATCCTGTTATTGTTTTTCTGTCATCTTTGATGAGATCGGCGCTGATCCCCATGTTGTTGAGTGTGTCTTTGAAAATAATGTCCACCGAGCTACCTGTGTTGATCAAGATTCTAGCTACCTCCGTATTTGCGATGACTAGTTCGATAACCAGAAAATCATTGTGAGGCTGGCTAAGTCCTTTTAGGTCATCGTCCCCAAACTCAAGTGGTTGAGAGGTTGGCATGATCTCACTTTGTTCCTTCTGTGCTGTAACAGCTCGTCGTTCGGAGTTCCTGATCGATCTTACCGAGTTGTTACAGGAAACTACTCCGCCCATGATCACGTTGACTTGTTTTCTTGGTAATGACCCTTCCATAGCTCGGACGTCAGGGCTACGAACTCGAGTTCGAGTAGGGGGTGTCATATTTTCAAGAGTATGCGAGCTTGTTTCCTTGATTGTGCTGACTTGTGGGGTTCTTCCCTTCATGGCGGTATTGTGTCATGAATTCCCACTTCGTCTCCTATCGTTGGACCTATTTCTGTTGGTGTCGATTTTGCCGTCTTGAAAGTTTTTTAACAAAATAGACTGTAGATGTCGACAGTCTGCAGTTTTGTGCCCATTTCTCTTGTGAAAATTATAGTATGCTTCTGGGTCGTCATCGATGGGTGAAGGTTGGTCTGTAGTTTTCCTGCTTTCGGTAATCACGTAGGTAGCGCGACCTCTTCTGTCCCTTGTATAGTTTTGCCTAGGCTCTCGTGTTACCTCGTCCCTTTCTTGGTTCGGCTTTACGGCGTGATGTTTTTTAGACATTACAACGTGTCCTTCCTCTATTTCGACAAACTTATTGGCTCTGTGGAGTGCGTCTTCCAGTGTTTGTGGTGGGTTAATGAGCAGCTCGTCTTTGAACCTTGAGTTTTACCAGAGGGCTTTCCGTAGGGCAGCGATTGCAGCCTCGTCGTTTATTACTATCCGAGCGACGACTCCTTTGAATATGTCAATAAAATCCCTCAGTGATTCGTTCTCCTGCTGAGATAGCATCCACAGGTTGGTCGTCAAGGCTCTCTTTTCGACGTACATTGAGTAGTGCTTGATAAACATTGTTCACAGTTGTTGGAAGTTGTCGATGGTTCCTGGTTCCAAACGGGAGAACCAATCCAACGCCGAACCTGATAGATTTTCAACAAAAAGCTGGCATAAACCTGCATCTCGTTCTTCCCGGGGGAATTGTGCTCGTGTCATGGCGATAGTGAAGGCCGTCAGGTATTGGACCGGATCGCTTTTGCCGTTGTATCCTGCGAACTTGATTTTGGCAGAGTGTTGTACTGGGACATCGGTGATTCTCCTGGAGAATGGTGTTTTCTATGTTTCTTCTATGGCTCTAAGGATATCGGGAGCCAAGCTGGTGGCTTGATGTACCTGTGAACTCATTAACTTTAACTGCTCGCGAATATGTTGTAGTTCGGCAGATTCAGTTGTGTTTCTAAATCTTGGTGCGTTAACGTAGTCAGGTCGACTCTAGTATCCTGCTGCTATTTCGGGTGTTTGCTGGAACGCTCCGAACAACAAACGGTTGACCGTGTGAGTATTTCTGTCTTCCGTAGAGGTAGTCATTACTTATAGCTGCGCCTTTAGGTTTTGCGATTCAGCTCTGAGCTTGGCCGTTTCCGTTTTTTTCTCGTTCAGTTGGTTCCACAGATCCGACATAGTGATTTCATCTTCGTGATCCGACCCCCGAACGTCGAGTTGATCGTTCTGGCTTTCTCTGTTTCCTGTGTTGGCGGTGACGCCGATAGATCTGTCTTGCCCTTTTTCGGTTAATCCACCCGTGGTCATTGCTCTGTTCCTTCTTTCCTGCGAAAAGAGATTGTATGATCTTCCACCTAATAAGTCCCCACAGTCGGCGCCAACTGTTAAATCAAGATTTAACAAGTAGTTTTAATCTTTGATCTTGTGGGGGAAGCTAGATGATCTCAAGAGAAATTTCATATCCTTTGAAGAAAAATTACATGGGTATTTATACTAAGAATATATGATTAAAATGATAATTACATGTTTCAACCTAATGGGCTTTTTTAAACCCAGCTCCTCAGATCGGCCCAGCTCGCCTCAAGCCTTCTAGGTCGTCACCAAACTGGGCCTTTAGCTGAAATGGGCCTTTGGCTGGGTGCTAAACCCGGTATCAAGAATAACATTGGTGTAGTGTGGAGTAAGGAGTTAAAAAATGTAGGAGGATTTTGGATTCTAAGGGATCATTTCGGCAAAGTCTTGCTTCATGCAAGGAATTCTTTCATTCGTGTGCAGTTTTTAGTTGAAGCTCATTTTCAAGTAGCATTTTGGACAGTAAAAAAGCTTTAAAGGAGTTGAGGCTCAACCACATCATTCTAGTTTTGGAGTTTTTTTCTCTCTAGTTAAAGCCATCTAATCATGTCAACATTGGCCAACTTTAGTTGAGCTCTCTTCTCCTATTTTGGATACGTTTTCCTCTTTCTCATTGTTAAAATATGATATAAAATAGTATTTACGGACCCAATAGAATTGTCTATAGGAATGATTAGGCTCGAGGTACGGTACGGTCTATTTTAGGAAAAAAAAATTATTCTAAGTTTTCCTAATGGATCGGGTTTTGGGGCCTATATAAGGGGCTTAAGTTTATTGTATAATTCAACACTATGATCAATAAAGAAATTTTAGAGCGCAAGATATTTGCCTCAATTGTTTCTCTTTTTCTTTCTAACATAAATTCACAGACGAATTCACAACACTCTATTTGGGAAGTTGTCTTTGAAGCTAGACATTGTAATAGGCCTGCTTTTCTTATAGATAAAGTGTGGTTAGAGAAGGAAAAATTAGCTTCTTATCTAGCTTTAGAAAGACCATTTTGGTTAGCCTCTATTTTATCTTCAGAAGATTGTTTTCCTTACAGTTTTGGTCGTTTGATTAGAACTATCAGGAAGTATTTTTGGCTTCTGCCCTTATTTGGGTTTTATTATTGGGGTTTCTGCAAAACAAAACCTTCAGTGTGAATAAATAGACAAATGTAACCTCAAGATTATTAATAATAAATAGACAATCTTCGTAATTGAACTTCTATTAAACCCATGGCTAGGTACACTTCCCACATGATAAGATTCACCACCAAAGTATTCATCATCTTTAGACCAATAACCTCCTACACAGAAGAATAGATCGAACCTGCTAGAAGAGTCTTTAGGTTCATCTTCAACTCCTCCAACTTCTGCTTCGGGGATTACTTCCTCTTCGACAGGCTCCATCTTCTTCTTTGGTAGTTCTCGAGGATTATAATGCTTCCAAAATTGACTATGACGCCAAGCTTTGATGTTGGATTTCAGCATCTAAGAAGTAAGAAATTAGCGTAATAAGGAGGAATAGCTTCAATTTTGAGTTAGATTGGTGAATTTCAACTTGAAGAAGAAGAAGAAATCGAAGCTCAGCTTCGATGTTTGAAAAAGAAAAAATTGAATCACACAACCTGTCGTTTCTCGAAAAAAACAACAAACATTCAACCGTTTTTAAGACAAAAAACGACATCGAAGACGCCGTCTGGTCTGTTAAGGGCGGACACGTCATTGATATACAAATAGACTGTATTGCGGGTTGACTATAAGCTGAAGGTTTTACGTGCACAGAAATAATGTGGAGCTTACATTTGTCTATTTATTCACACTGAAAGTTTTTTTTGGTAGAAAACCCTTTATTATTAAAGAAGGGGAAAAAATACTCCAAAAAACTAGAGTTAACCAACAAAATAACATAAAAAATAATCATTTCAGATCATATCTCCAACAAATAAACTCTACATATTTAATCAAAACCCCATCTAACTCAAAATAATTTGAATTAATTTTGAGTTCAATTTCAAAATATTTTTTTTATTATTTCTTTGTATTAAAAATAAAGATTTTATTGAGATATCGAGTTAGTCCATAAGTTGACCTAACTCGAACTTTAAGTTCTAAAACGAGCTAAATCTAATTTATCTAAAAATATTTTGTAAATCTACATTCTTTTACTTAATTGTGGATGCTCTTATGGTAGAAGTTCTCCTAATTTTGAGACGAATATGTGATTAGATCAACCAGTATATATATATATATATATATATATATATTTTTAAACAAGATATTTCATTAATAAAAGAGCTTGACTCTATTAAATGAGTAAATGATTAAAAACAATGACATAGACTTAACATAAATAAGAAAGATAGAGCCAAATAACAAGCAAAATGAAACATACTGGAAGAACATTCGAAATTCGTTGGCAAGACATCCCAAGTCAAGGGAGAAGGAGACTAAAGTGTAAAGAGACACACTTATTCCAAAAGAGTTGCCCTCTACTACAGAGAAGAGACACGAGACCGATTTTATAGTATTTATAACAAACACCAAACGCACGTACTGTTTGGAGGTTGGTTGAGGAGAGAAGCGAATGTTTACAAAAAAGCAAAGTCGTGTGACTTTCCAAAACTCTCGGTATGTCCACTGTACCTTAGGAGAGAAAGGGGCCAAAACGCAACTCAGTTTTGCACTCTATACTGCATTGACAACAAAATAAAAACTAAAGCTAACATATGAGACTAAGCCCTTAACGTTAAAAAAACTAGACCAAAGCTAGTATAAACCTCAATACAAGGTAAATGTTGGATTTACCCCGAAAAGGACCCGATAGAAGGGTAAACGCCACCAAATTTGAACTCAAACAAGTACGATACAAGGAAAAAACATACTTAATGCTAAACCATTGGTACTTGATTAATCATATCATGGTAGATGATAGGTCTAGAATTTAATCCTAAACTAATACTGCAGAGAACAGATCAATGTA
>OVBE01015687.1:0-11337 GCA_900406425.1 Iberis pinnata | reverse complement strand
TATATATAAAAAAATATTTATAGCAAGTTGTTGTTTCCAACTGATCCCGAACATATAATAATATATATATATATATATATATATATATATATAGTATAAGATAAGTAGTTTTTGCATGTAACGGCTAAAAAATGTTGGGTCAAACTTCAACATGCCATAAGTTTTTTAGGGCATAAGTTAATCCAAAAGCATTACAGTTTGTTATTTTATTCTGTAAGAAATCATTTTAATAGAGAAAAAATACTAAAACTATGAAGAAATAAGTACCAATGAAAATGTATTTTAATTCATGGCTTTGAAATTAAGGAATGTCTTTATGAGTGAAAATTCATGTCACTTGACTAGTTGTTTCAAAGACATAAATGTAACTTTAGAAAAATATTATACTATTTAACTAAAACAGTTTTGGAATTTCTTGATCCAAGAGATTGGCTTTATTGAAAAAAATTTAACGTTCATATTTCCTGAGCATATATATTATAAAAATTATAAAAATAAAAAATAAGGGAACAAGTAACTAACCTTTTTGCTTATCTCTGTGTCACAGGAGGGCATGTGAGGCCGTACATGGTGCAGCATTTTCTGGATACGTCTAAATATGTTTACTTTTTAGACAAAAATAAACTAAACAGATATAATCTGATTTTATTGTACTCTTACACATGTTTGAAAATTATATATTTTGGAAACTTGCTAGTATAAAACTACTAAGAACACATCATGATCATTACAGTCGTTGAATTACAGATATTAGGTTGATTTGAGAATTATAAAAATCAATTCCATTTAGTGTAGAATTATGTGATTTTGTGGCTGACTAATAAGCATCATATTAAATCCAAAATTTAGACTATCGTCGGTTTTGAGGTTTTTAAAATTATAATATAAAATGTAAAAATGGTTAAATTTTTAAACTAAAATTTTAAAATGGGATGATTCTTAAACTAAAATTTTGAAATAAAAATAAACCGTAAATTTCTACTTAGTATGTTTGGCCTCAAAACCGGCTCAACTGCCGTAAATTATTGATTTCATGCAAGTTATTCGATCATCGTCCTGCATTTTCCGTATTATAAATTAGTTTTTTTTTGTCGAATCGTATTATAAATTAGTTATTTATCAGATTTTATCAATATAAATATGACAAAAAAAATTACTAAGTACTATTCTCTCAGTTTAGATTCAATTGTAGTTTCACACAAATAAACGAATAGCTTGATTTTCTATTTTATTCCTAATTACGGAGTATATTATATTAATTTATTTTTATAATTAATAAACTAAGAACAAAACTGAAAAATTTAGCTAAAATATACGTTAATTATATATAAACACTTTAAAAAAATTCTAAAAGGATAATTAAAATGAAATGGAAAAAATATATTATATTAAATAATTATTTCAAAGATCATATATGAAAAGACAAAAAAAAGAGAGTTATGAAATCGCAAGTCAATGGTGAAACCGATATAAAACTTTAATAATAGTAATGACCGTACGTACTTAAATTAGATCATTGCTCCTCAAATAAATACGTCAATAATTGTGTGCTATATTTTTCCTTATTAATGGGAGACTATTGGTGTTACATCACCGTCACTATTGTTATATGCCCGGAAATTTCACATTAGTGTTTCTATAATTAATGCAAATGTCAAAGACAGAGAGGTACCTAAACCTATATTTTATTTTATTTTATTTTCTATCAAGTTATAGTTACATATGTTATACTATAAAACCAATTTTAGTAGAAAATGTAAAAAAAAGGCTAATACATAATTTTTTTTTAAATACCGAATGGTTAAATAACATAATCCTTGTGACTTATTAGGGCTACTTAACTTAAATTGGAAAAAATATTTAGAAGACCAATCATGTAATAACAAGCGTGATTGCAAGCTCATAGTCCACGCTAACTTGTGATAATTATTTGAATCAATCAAATATTATTTCACAGTAATTATTAGTATTCTTTTGGAATTATCACTACTCTATAATATGGGTTCCATGATTTAATGTGATGTTAATCAAAATTCNCAAGGTTATATCAAAATTTAAAGATTATCTAGAGGCTTATTTGAATTAGTAGACAAATAATCGGCTAGGCACGTTGTTTCATATGTGATATATAATAGAGATCCATATTCAATATTTTTATAAATACATCTAAAATATAATGAACTTAATACGAAGCTAAATTTGTATTTTCTTTTTTCAATGCAGGTTGTAAATAGTCGAAGGAAAATTGAGGAGGAGATATACCAAGTCAATAGGGAGACTTTAATAAATATGAAAGGACCATTATTTGAAAAATATGAATTGTTATAAATTTGATTTTAAAAAGTCAATAAAATGGATTTTCAGTCAAGTACTTAAGCGACTGTAAACCCCGTGAACGTGATTATTTAGGTCTAGTCTACTGATTATATTTGGTTATTCCATTTTAAATTTTAATTGAGAAATTCCACAAAAATAAGTTAATATTTCGACGTATAAACATTCCTAATTATTATAAAATTATCTTTTTTACAAAAATACCATTAACATTAAAATTTATAATTTAAATTTTCTAGTTTTGATTCATTATTTAGAGTTTAAAGTCTGAGTAAAGTTTATCTATTTGAACTATAAAGTTTAAATTTGTTTTAGATCATAAACCATGATAATATTGTTTTCAACACAAACTAAAGGGTGATAAATTAGTATATAGATGCATAACTTTATATAGATATATTAGTATTTTTATAATAATATCTTATTTGGGCATAAGGTAAATATTCATTTAGTACATATATACATATATATGTATTGGTTTATATTAAATTCTTCAGTACCCTTAATATTTTCTCAAGTTATTATGAATTGATTAGGACACTATTTTCTTAGTTGAATATCTATAGTTTTATTTTTATATATCTTGGAAGTTATGGGTCATTCCAATTTCTATATTTGGAATCAAGATAAAACGTAAATCACTCATTCCAACGGATTAAAATGATTTTAATTTTTTTAAAATGCCTCAACCAATATCTCTTAGTTATATAGAGTTTTTTTCTTATAACATTATACAAATATTTTATTTAGACAAAAAAATACATATCATAAAATTATGATTTTTTTCATAAAAGATTGACAAAACATACAAGAAAAATAACAATTAATCATGAGGAAAATAACTTAAATTTTATTTTATTTTTCAAAAAAGAAAAAGAAAAAAAGAAGTTAAAACGTAGAGAAGTTGAAATATGACGAACCTCGATTATTGGGGGACCCATCACGATCAAAAGTCAATTTCTGAGTTATCTTCACAGGGAACAAATTTAATTAAAATTAAAAAGTATTTAATTCAATTATTTTTCGAAATTACAAATAAAATACTATCCACAACATGTGACATCGTTCCCATTGCTGACCTTGCCATGAGGCACCTTGGAAGGGCCAATATTTTTCATTACCGTCCATTAGGGTCAACATAACTATTAATACATACTACTAGATATTTTTATTAAATTTAATTTGTTATAATTTATTTTCTAAAAACTCATCCAAGTTGATCCCAAGTCGATGCAGAGAATCCGACATATTGAGTAGCATGTTCTATTGTTGTAATACGCTTAATAATTATCATCTACACACCAATTGCTAAATTTATAAGATATTACTATCTTCAAAGCTAATTTCTTTTAAAAAGATAAACTAAATATTTCACCAAGGTGAACAATTTGGCAAAGAAGCATTTATGTTAATATTTCAAGGTTTTAAAATAATGTTAGTTTTTGTATGGTTGAGAATGAATACAGAACAACAAAATCGTATATAGAACAACAACTAGAAACCAATTTAGAACATATGGACCTGATTTTGTCTATATTTTTTTATCACCAAAAACATAAACAGAAAAACAGTAACTAAAACTTAAACGACGAAGATCTGGATATTCACTTAGGTAGACTCGAGCCAAAAAAGTGAAACACCGTTTGCGACTCCTTGCTTCACGTGTCAGAAAATCTGCATGCATGTCCATTTAGCTGCCTCAGAAGATATTCAAATTTTATTTATGAAAACCTTTCCTGGTAATTAGTCACATTCATCAGTGTAGAGCTAAACGCCGGCCAATCTGCTGGTGTGGAAAACATTGTTAAAAGTTCTTTAGAATATGTGTAGAAAGTGACACAAGTTCAACCCATTTGAAAAAGGTTCTGCATAGCCCAAAAATGCTTAAAAGTTTCACATATAGGGGAGAACGCCCCCGAAGCATGCCTCGTGATGCCATTAAGGCAATTGTTGGTGAATGATCTTTCAGAATCCAACCCAGACCACACACACGATCATCTCTTTCCACGAGCCCTCAACAAAACAACTCATGATAGGTAGCACTTTCGAGATAAGACAAACTACTTTAATTCTGTTAGATCTACTCATGAATGGTGGGGTGTTGGGGTGTGCATAAGCCCAATCATATACCTCCTTAGCGGTCTGGATAATTATATCTGGTGGTTTCCATACTTTTTCATTAAAAATCTTGTCGTTTCGTGCTTTCCGGTTGAACTAGAGAATCTATAGGTATTTTGTTTATATATATATGCTGAAATATTCATATTGAAATATATTCAATAAAATAAAAGTTAACAAAAAACAAAGTAAAAAATTATTAGGTGGCAACAAATAAAAGTAATAAGAGGATAGGCTAAGCGGCAAGAAGTATGTTGATTTGTCAATTAATATACAATCTCTATAGTGTAAACCTCCACCAAATATTTATTTCCTCATATAATGATTCATGAGAATTAAGAAAATACCAAAGTCTTTGACTCTTTAATCAAAACGAGATATTGAAAATTTATTTCCTTTTCTTATAAGCTAATTACCCCTTTTGGTCCATTTTCTAAATTATACTATCATATACATCAAATTAGCAAACAAACAAAATATTGTACAACTCTTTATTTTTCTCTATACGTGTTTGACAAAACTAAAATTAGGAAATCACCTAAAAATTTGATCGTCCATAACTAATAGAGTAATTTTCAAAATACTATTTTTTAGTTTTTGTTTTAAAAAATACTATCACAAGTTCATTTTTTCAATAATGTCACTAAAAGTGTATTTTCTAAAATAGGCACAAAAGGTAAAATTTTAGTATTCGAAATTAAACGCTAAACTGTAAAAAAAATATTTAATACTTTTAAGTTAAGTTCTACAACTAAAAAATAAATTACAAACCTTTAAATATTTAATACTTTTAAGTTAAGTTCTAAAACTAAAAAATAAATTACAAACCTTTAAATAGATTATAGATTTTATGATATTTATAAAATAAAAAATTTTAGTAGTATTTTTGTCACTTTTAGTAGTAGTATTTTTGGAAAACAAAATATTTGATGATTTTTTTGGGAACTATAACTAAAAAAGAATTTATATAATGGAATTAATTAGGACCCACATATATAAGGGTTAATGACGAATTTTGAACAATATCAAAAGCCAATAATGATCAATGGTCAAAGGTTAAGAGCCACAAAATAAACAGCAAAACTAAAATAAAAATCATTAAGGGGGTAAACAAAATAGAGACTAGTTGTTGGGACCCACAAAGAAAGTTAAACGGCTGAGAAAATCGTCGTTTTGAGTGGTATAAAAAGAGGACTTGTATCGACTCTGCAACAGAAGTCTCGCTTCACCTAATATCTTCCTCCTTCTCCTCCTCGCCGGAATCTTCATGATCGAGTAAAACCACGCTAATAGCTGTCTTTTTTTCACTACTAATTCATCGCCGTTGGAGGGAGAGATGTCGAGTCTCGAAGATATTAAGAACGAGACTGTTGATCTGGTATAATAAAAACCTTTGTTTTCTCTCTATGTTTATTATGCCCACTAACTGTTCGATGATATGCGTGAATGAAAACAGATCTGTACATTTGGACTTCGCTTAGTTTTTTACTGCGATTTCTTACTTCGTTACTCTGATACTGGATTGTGTTCTGTTTATTTGTTTCTTTTTTGGCTGGATTTAAACTGAAATTCGTTTATTTACTCGATTTAAACTGAAAACCATTAGCAAGATTTGGAACTTAATTAGATTTTTAAAAGTAAATTGCTTGTTGTTTTAACGAGGAAAAGTTGTTTCCGGGTATTAAGATTAATTTTAAATGTAGAGTTAGTTCAATAGAGAAAAAGTAGATCTACGCATGTGACTTAAACATACAAAAAGATAAGAAAATATAGAGTCTCTTTTTTAGTGGCGGAGCTACTTGCGTCTCCAATCTACTTCTTGTACAATTATTTTTATTTTTATATGTTATAATATTATCTCTTTTTTTTTTTGGGTTAGGACAAAAGAATCATAAGAATTAATTGGGTAACTTTTTTTTAATGATTTTAATCTGTCGGTAAACAAGAAAGTTAGGGTTTTTAGATTAAAACAAAAAAAAAAGTTAAGATTTTTAAGTGTACCATTCCGTAGTACGTTCAAACTTCTCTCTGTCTTTAGCAACAAACACAGAAGCAAAAAAACACATCTTTCTTGCAGACCTTAACTTTATGAATTTTCTTGGAATGATAAATTGCAAAAAAGAAGCAACTTTTTACATTTCTTGGACCGTATTTTGTGTAACCAAGAATTGATTTTCGCGCCGGAAGTGAGAGAATCTTGCGGCGCGTGTGTTATACGTCCCAATCTTGTTGGTCGGTGGTGGCGGTCCCCGCCATATATTTTACTCAACCTTTGTTTACGATTTTTTTCGACTCGCCGAGTCTCGAGTTAACTCGTACCCGACTCAGTTATAGCTTGTACTGATCACATGAACTGAACTTCTACTTCTAAGATCTCTTTTTTTAAAGGTTTATCATTTTAAGGATCTGGAAACAATCATGTGTTTGTGCATTTCTGAATTAGTTTCAATTGGTTATCTAATCTAATTTGTTTTGATTTTTCAGGAAAAAATTCCGATCGAGGAAGTTTTCCAGCAGCTAAAATGTACCAGAGAAGGATTGACTACACAAGAAGGAGAAGACAGGATTCAGATCTTTGGCCCCAACAGGCTCGAAGAGAAAAAGGTTTGCTTTTTTTGCTATCTGCTATTTGGATTCAGATCTTTTCTTTATGTTTATTACTGACACAATGGAAATTTTCAGGAAAGCAAAATTCTCAAGTTTTTGGGATTTATGTGGAATCCACTTTCATGGGTCATGGAAGCTGCTGCTATTATGGCTATTGCTTTGGCCAACGGTGATGGTAGGCCTCCGGATTGGCAGGATTTTGTTGGTATTATCTGTCTTCTGGTTATCAACTCTACTATTAGTTTCATCGAAGAAAACAATGCCGGTAACGCTGCTGCTGCTCTTATGGCTGGTCTTGCTCCTAAAACCAAGGTATATATATGATGATAAGAGAATGTTTTACAAAACTTTCTGTAATTTCTTCTATAGAGCTAATAGTTTGGGTTCTTGTTGCTGTGATGTTTCTTCTTTTCAGGTTCTTAGGGATGGAAAATGGAGTGAACAAGAAGCTGCTATTCTTGTCCCAGGAGATATTGTTAGCATTAAATTGGGAGACATTATCCCTGCAGATGCTCGTCTTCTTGAAGGTGATCCTTTAAAGGTGGACCAATCTGCTCTAACTGGAGAGTCCCTTCCTGTGACTAAGCACCCTGGACAAGAAGTTTTCTCTGGTTCAACCTGCAAACAAGGAGAAATTGAGGCGGTTGTTATTGCCACTGGTGTTCACACCTTCTTTGGTAAAGCTGCTCATCTTGTTGACAGCACCAACCAAGTTGGACATTTCCAGAAGGTTCTTACAGCCATTGGAAACTTCTGTATCTGTTCCATTGCCATTGGTATGGTGATTGAGATAATTGTCATGTACCCGATCCAACGCAGAAAGTACAGAGATGGAATTGATAATCTTTTGGTCCTCTTGATCGGTGGTATCCCAATTGCTATGCCCACTGTCTTGTCCGTCACAATGGCTATTGGGTCTCACAGGTTGTCTCAGCAAGGTGCTATCACCAAGCGTATGACTGCCATCGAAGAAATGGCAGGAATGGATGTCTTGTGCAGTGACAAAACCGGAACACTAACATTAAATAAGTTGAGCGTGGATAAAAACTTGGTTGAGGTTTTCTGCAAGGGTGTTGAGAAAGATCAAGTCCTGTTATTTGCAGCTATGGCTTCCAGAGTTGAGAACCAGGATGCCATTGATGCAGCCATGGTTGGGATGCTTGCTGATCCTAAGGAGGTATAACCTTTTCCTGTTCAAATTACATTTATAGTTCTAGTGAGCGTCCAAGAAACAAGTTCTTATCTTTGATTGGGATTTCCGCAGGCTCGAGCTGGAATCAGGGAAGTTCACTTCCTCCCATTCAATCCCAATGATAAGAGAACTGCTTTGACTTACATTGATTCCGATGGTAACTGGCACAGAGTCAGTAAAGGTGCTCCTGAGCAGGTAATGAATCTTCAAGATTATTAGACAAATGCTAGTGTTTTCCTTTGTCCTATATACTAATTTTTTTCTCCTAAACAGATCCTTGAGCTTGCAAAAGCCAACAGTGACCTTAGCAAGAGGGTGCTCTCTATTATCGACAAATATGCTGAGCGTGGTCTCAGGTCATTGGCTGTTGCTCGCCAGGTGGTGCCAGAGAAGAACAAAGAAAGCCCAGGTGGACCATGGGAATTTGTTGGCTTGTTGCCACTTTTTGATCCCCCAAGACATGACAGTGCCGAAACCATTCGAAGAGCTTTGAATCTTGGTGTTAATGTCAAGATGATCACTGGTACTAAAGCTTACACATCTACCTTCTCTTGCTAACTACACAACTTTACATTTCCCCTCTAACATTCACTTGGACGACATATGTGGCCAGGTGATCAACTTGCTATTGGTAAGGAAACTGGTCGCAGACTCGGAATGGGAACAAACATGTATCCATCTTCAGCTCTTCTTGGTAATCACAAGGACGCAAACCTTGCATCCATTCCCGTTGAGGAGCTGATCGAAAAGGCTGATGGGTTTGCCGGAGTCTTCCCAGGTTATTATTTCCCTATATTGGATTATTAACCATTGCAAAGGTGATTATTGTTAGATCTAAAGCTTATATGTTTTGATATTGCAGAGCACAAATACGAGATTGTGAAAAAGTTGCAAGAGAGGAAGCATATTGTTGGAATGACTGGTGATGGTGTCAATGATGCTCCTGCTTTGAAGAAAGCTGATATTGGTATTGCTGTAGATGATGCTACAGATGCTGCTCGTGGTGCTTCAGATATTGTTCTCACTGAGCCTGGACTTAGTGTTATCATTAGTGCAGTTCTTACCAGCAGAGCTATTTTCCAGAGAATGAAGAACTATACAATTTATGCAGTTTCAATCACAATCCGTATTGTGTTTGGTTTCATGCTTATTGCTCTAATTTGGGAATTTGACTTCTCAGCATTCATGGTTCTTATCATTGCTATTCTTAACGATGGTAAGCAATGACTGTCTCCTTTGTTAAAGCCTCAAATCTCTGGTGTTTTTGTATCTTATGGTATCATGTGTTGCTATAGGTACAATCATGACAATCTCAAAGGATAGAGTGAAGCCATCTCCTACACCTGATAGCTGGAAGCTTAAAGAAATTTTCGCTACTGGAGTTGTTCTTGGAGGCTACCAAGCTATCATGACTGTCATTTTCTTCTGGGCAGCACACAAGACCGACTTTTTCTCGGTATTACAACTGAGCTAATCAATTCTCTTTGCATCAATTTTGGGTCTTCTTTGTTATTGTTCAGAGTTGTAAGCTAACTTTAACTTTGGATTTAACAGGACACGTTTGGTGTGAGGTCTATTAGGAACAATAACCACGAGCTAATGGGTGCGGTTTATCTACAAGTTAGTATCATTAGTCAAGCTTTAATCTTCGTCACAAGATCAAGGAGTTGGTCATTTGTTGAACGTCCTGGTGCATTACTGATGATTGCTTTCCTCATTGCTCAACTGATCGCCACTTTGATTGCGGTTTATGCTAACTGGCAATTCGCTAAAGTTAGAGGTATCGGATGGGGATGGGCTGGAGTGATCTGGCTATACAGTATAGTAACTTACTTCCCACAAGACATTTTCAAGTTCGCTATTCGATACATCTTGAGTGGAAAGGCATGGCTCAACTTGTTTGAGAACAAGACAGCTTTCACCATGAAGAAAGATTATGGAAGAGAAGAAAGAGAGGCTCAATGGGCACTTGCTCAAAGAACACTTCATGGTTTACAGCCAAAAGAAGCTGTTAACGTTTTCCCGGAGAATGGTGGTTACAGAGAATTGTCTGAGATCGCAGAACAAGCGAAGAGAAGAGCCGAGATCGCTAGGTAATGTGATCTCAACTTTTAAGTATTAACTGATTCTTATATTGGATTTGATCCACTAACTGAATGTTCTATATTGTTAATAACAGACTTAGGGAGCTTCACACACTTAAGGGACATGTGGAATCAGTAGTGAAGCTAAAGGGTTTGGACATTGAAACTCCAGGACATTACACTGTCTAATCACAAAACATATGAGTGAACTTCTTCTTCTTCTTCTACTGTTTTTTGCTTATCTTTTGTCACCACATCTTTAAGATTATTGTTTACATAGGGAGAGATCTTTGTTTATTGCTATAACTCTTCCCTAATCGTATTGTTAGTGCTCTTGTCTTGTTTCTCCACAATGATTCTCTTATATGTACTTTTGCAAAATTTGCTCTTTTGAAGAAACAAAGCATGAGTTAAAGTCTTTTGCTCTTGAGACAAAACAAACTCTTCTTTGCTCTTATTTCATGAGCCTATGTAATCTTAATCTTCTTCTTTTACTTTCTAATACTTGTCATCTCTGTCACTTTTATAAATAGCACCAAAAACAAAACAAAAAGTCATTGGGACCTTTAATGTTAGAACTATTGAGGGACCAAGACAACAAACAATTTGCAATGGAAATTTGGAAAGAGAATAATCCAAAATAACTTTTGAATCAATATCAATTAAATACTTTTTAAAGAAAAGAAAAAATCTTATATAAAAAAATATGAAATGAGACAAGGTGAGGTGTAGTAGTACGGCTAGAATCTCAAGAGAAAATAGAGATTTGGAAGAGTGCAAGTGGCTTTAAGACACGTGAAAAGATATGGATGATGACTTCAAATCAAATATTATGACTTGCATAGTTACATTATATCTTCTGACTTTTTACATATCTTATATTTTTTTCCCCAAGAAATAAATTTATCTATTTCATATTTTTCGGAACTTTTAAAAAGTAATATTACTCTTATCTTCTGCATATATATATATATGATTATGCTTACCAAATATATATATATA
>OVBE01015686.1:0-11338 GCA_900406425.1 Iberis pinnata | reverse complement strand
TTCGTTGCAGGATCGATCTGGAGTGTTGTTAGGATCGATCTGCATTGAGTTGAGATTTATCCCGATGGTGCTGAGTGGGATCGATCTTGTTTCGTTGCCGGATTTCCTGGGATCGATCCTGCATTAAGTTGGGATCGATCCTGCAGGTGCTTAGAGGTAAGTTCAGTCCATTCCAATGTTGACTGCTGAGTGCTAAGTCCATTCGACATCAAGTGCTGTTTTTATGAAATTTCTCAAATCCTTCCCAAAAATACCTGAAAGTCCTGAAAAACCTCCAAAATGCGTGCATATGCAAATTCTAATGCAAAAGTCCCAAAAACACTAAACTTAGTGAAATCAACCATAAATGTGACGCTTTTAGACCTCAAAATTGATGCTAATTGATAAGTAAAAACCGTGAAAATTCAGAGTCATCACAAGGCTCCATCTCTTAGCCAATCTGGAAAATCTGTCACTATAAACGGCTAAGCCCGTGAGTGAAGATCTGTGCGGTTGGTCATGCGCATTCAATATCTCTGCATGGTCACTTATATGGAAAATTGATAGAACAACTGAAAGATGTGGGTTTCTGGATAGTATGTTAGGCATAACTCAAGGTGAGGCGGATAGGACGAGTTGTCTGGGGAACGGGTGATTCCGCCAGAACTTACCCTGTTCAGCTAAGACCCTTGGTTGAATTAATGGTCTGTCTGGATATCCGAGAATTTGACTAACTAAACTAAATTGGACTAAACTTAAACTTAAAACGATTAAGGCAATTTAAATTGCCTCACTAAGTAATAATTCGATTACTTATGCCTATATATGTTCAGGGACTAAAGGGGATGTAGATTTGGTGCAAGACTAAAGGTTGGATCGAAGACTGGTGTAGGCAAAGTGGGATAGTTGTTAGGATCGATACTGTTTAACTCGTCATAGACTTTAATAGCAAAATGAACAAGTGTATTGAATCCTATTTATATTAATAAAGATCACTCTTCGTTTCTGTTGCATTTTATATAGTCGCAATGTACTTATGGCTTAATAAATCCAATGAACCTCACATGAAATTGACATAAAAATGGTTAAGACCTAAAACAGACTTATTGGCCAGAGTCACTTAGTGATTTGGGCGTGAAACAGCCATCTGCGGACTTAATGTCCGGGATGGGGTATTTCAAGTTGGTATAAGAGCATGCTTGATCTTAGGACAAATAAGTGTTGGGTTATGGGGTACACCATTCGTCCGGCTGCAAGTCTCGGGAATCTTTTTTTCTTTCTTGCAGGGCTGGAAATGAAAAGTTGGATTAATCGAACTTTTATTTTCTGCATAGTAAGAGTCATAAGACTGGGAAAAGCAAGAAAGATAAGCATGTGGATCCAAGTTTGGCAGGCTTGGAGAAAACTGGCCCTATCGGTGCTGTGATCGGGAACCAGACTGTGGGAACTAATATTGTGATTAACCGGGAGAAGGATAAGAATAAGGTCATGGGAGAGGATGAGGAAGTTGCTGAGACTTCAACTGCGGAAAAACAAAACTCGAAAGATGCGGTTGAAGTAAACCGCCCGGAGCTGCAACAACCCAAGTTATTGGGAGGCCTTGCAAGAAATGGATGCAAAGTTGGAGTAGTTGGGCCAGTCATTACCACAGACTACAAAACCTGTTGGATCCTCGGGAGGAATCCCTAATGCAATTCCAATGGGCACGGTTGTGCATGGTGATATGAATGGAGTGGTGGAGATAGTCGCTCCTAAGTCCTCGAAGGTGAGGGAGAAGGTAGATTACTTGAGCGTGTTGGAACACGTCTCAAAGCTAGGAACTAAGCATTTCCGAGGAAGTGCAAATTCGATTGAAGCGGATGAATGGAAGGGTAGACTGATCAGGAATTTCACTTCTACTAGGTGTCCTTTTGACTATCGGAAAGACATAGCGGTCCACTTCCTAGAAGGGGATGCGCATAATTGGTGGTTGGTCGTGGAGAAGTGTATGGGTGATAAAGAGATCACCTTTGTGTACTTTGATGCAGAATTCAACCGCAACTACTTCCCGGTAGAAGCTTAGGATAGGATCGAAGGAGCTTTTCTGGACTTGGTTCAGGGTAGCAAAACTGTCTGGGAGTATAAGGAAGAGTTTAATCGCCTTAGGAAATATGTGGAAAGAGAGATGGCAGATAAACAGACTCAATTACGTTGGTTCATTTGTGGTCTTAGGGTGGAACTTCGCATTCATTTCTCAGTTCGCACCTTCAGCTCAGTTTCTGAACTGGTGGAAAGGGTTGTGATGATAGAATCAGATCTCGAGGAGGAGGAGAAGCTGGCTTGGGATAAGAGTTGGGCTAAGCCGGCTAGAAATAATCAGACTAGAAAAAAGAAAGGAAAGTCCGATGATGCTGGTCAAAGGACGGGTAAACGCACAGAGTGCAGGACATGGGGAAAAACGCATAGAGGAATATGCTGGAAGGCATCAGGTGTGTGGCTAAGGTGAAAAAATCTGGATCACAATATCTCTGAATGTCCACGAAAAAGGCCAAGGGCCAAGGATGAATGAAGTGGCCAGGATTTTCTATCATTGCAGGAAAGCTGGGCACATCAAGAGAGATTGTCCCAAGCTCCAAGTGGAAAGACAAGTTGGCCAGAAAGTTGGACGTGGAGGGATAGAGCTGCCGCAAGCCAAAAGGCAAGCCGGAGCACCTCATGTTTGTGAGCTCTCTAAGAACGCCGATGAGCCAGGGAACTTCAGTGCAATCACATGTATTTACTGAGCTAAACTGGTTAGATTTCTGCATGCATAGGTTTGCATGGTCCGGTACATGTGTTGCACGTACTGCATGCAATTGTTGTATGGTCTGCATGCATTAGTTTCATGGTTTGCCTGTCGATAGGGTATGTTCTGGTGCATGTGTTGCACATACTGCATGTATTTGTTGCATAGTCTGTATGCATTGTTGCATAGTCTGGTGCATGTGTTGCATGAATTGCATGCATTTGTTGCATGGTTTGTATGCATTTGTTGCATAGTCTGAGTGCAAGTATTGTACTGTCTACATGCATGAGTTGCATGGTTTTCATGCATGGTTTTGCATGGAATGTACAAGGGACTTACCATTCCGTGTGAATGTGTAGGAACCTTGGAAATTGGGGGTGTTTTAACACACACACCTTATTGGATTCGGGGGCCACGCGTAGTTTCTTGAGCCCAGTGATGGTTGGGAAAGGTTTGTTCCAGAAGAAACAAGGAGGGAAATTGGATATAGTAAGGGCAGCCATGGAACAAGTGATGTTCACCCTAGGCACAGTCCGTGACATTCCAGTAAGAGTGGGAAATGTTGATATGCCAGTCGACTTGATCATCGTCCCGCTTGATAAGCGTGAGGTGATCTTGGGGATGGACTGGATGTCTAGACACAAAGCCTCTCTGGAATTTCATAAAGGCAGAGTCAGATTTGAAAGGGAAGACGAATGGTTGGAATTCCAAGGAATCAAGCCAATATCCGGGAACTTAGTTGCATCAGCACTTCAAGCTGAAAGAATGCCGGAAAAGGGTTGTGAAGCCTATCTGGCCACAATTAGTATACCAGAAGTGGGGAAAGGAGTGGAGCTTAAAGACATTCTGGTGGCCAACGAGTTTGAGGATGTGTTCCAGGCCTTAACGGGTTTACCTCTTGATAGGTCGTACCTATTCAAAATAGAGTTGGAACCAGGAACCGCACCACTTTCTAAGGCCCCTTACCGAATGGCTCCCACGGAAATGGCATAGCTAAAGAAACAGTTGAATGAATTGTTGGAAAAGGGATTCATAAGGCCAAGTAGCTCGCCTTGGGGATCGCAAGTGCTGTTCGTGAAAAAGAAAGATGAGAGTTTCAGGATGTGCATCGACTATCGAGGGCTGAATCGAGTGACTGTTAAAAACAAGTACCCATTGCCTCATATAGATGAGTTGCTGAATCAAATCAAAGGTGCCACCTGCTTCTCCAAGATCGACTTGGCTTTGGGATATCATCAAATCCCGATAGATCTAAGTGATGTGTGAAAAACAACATTCCATACAATATATGGGCACTACAAGTTTGTAGTGATGCCTTTTGGGCTAACCAATGCCCCAACTGCGTTCATGAAGATGATGAACGGGATATTCATAGAGTACCTGGATGAATTTATGATCATATTTGTAGATGATATACTGATGTACTCAAAGGATGAAGCTGCGCATCAAGGTCACTTGAGGGCTGTTCTGGAAAAGTTGTGGGAACATAAGCTCTACGCTAAGTCAAGCAAGTACAGCTTTTGGAAAAGGAACATCGGGTTCTTAGGCCATATTGTCTCGAAACATGGAGTTTCTGTAGACCCTGAAAAGATCAGTGCGATCAAGACTTGGCCAAGACCAAAGAATGCCTCAAAAATAAGACGTTTCCTTGGACTGGCTGGTTATTAATGCAAGTTTGTGAAAGGATTTGCAAGTAAGGCACAACCATTAACTCGCTTGACTGGAAAAGATGTCAAGTTTGTGTGGTCGGATCAGTGTACGAAAAGCTTATTGGAGCTTAAGGAGATGTTGACTAGTGCACCAATATTGGCATTGCATGAGCCAGGCGAGCCATATATGGTGTACACATATGCATCAATATCAGGACTAGGTTTTGTGCTGATGCAAGGTGACAAGGTCATTGCCTATGCATCAAGATGGATGCGCAAACATGAAGGGAATTATCCCAATCATGACTTAGAGATGGTTGTTGTTGTGTTTACGTCGAAAATATGGCGATCATACTTGTATGGAGCCAAGGTGAAAATTTTCACGTATAACATGAGCCTTAAGTATATCTTCACCCAGCCTGAACTGAACCTTCAGCAAAGAAGGTGGATGGAGTTTGTTGCAGATTATGATATGGACATAGCTTACCATCCGGGAAAAGCCAATCTGGCGGCTGATGCATTGAGTAGGAAGCGGGCAGATGTTAATGCTCAAAGGCAAACAGGGGAATTGGAACAGATGGTATGGAGTTTTCATCTTGATGTAATCATTGAAGATCAGGAACCTTTAGGCTTAAGTGCTGTGGATAAGGTAGACTTTCTCACAAGGATCTGAATTTCTCAGGAAAGTGATGAAGACCTCAAGAAGATTGTGGGGAATACGCAGACTAAGTAACAGACTTCGAATAATGGGATCATCTTGATGAACTGTCGGTCTGTGTGCCTAATGTAAAGGAACTTAAGGATGAAATCCTTAAGGAAGCCCATCTGTCCAAGTTTTCGATTCATCCAGGAATGAAAAAGATGTACTTGGATCTAAAACGGTATTATCATTGGGTTGGGATGAAAAGGGATGTGGCTGGTTGGGTTTCTAAGTGTTCATCCTGCCAATTGATTAAGGCAGAACATCAAGTTCCAAGCGGCTTGATGCAGAACTTACCCATTCCTGAGTGGAACTGGGATCATGTCACAATAGACTTTGTGACGGGTTTGCTAAGGGCTAAGTCCAAGCGTGATGCAATCTGGGTTGTGGTAGACAGATTGAATAAGTTTGCCTATTTTATAGCTATCAAGGCTACTGATGGTGGCGAGGTGACTGCTGGAAAGTATATTGATGAGATCGTAAGACTTCATGGTATTCCAGCAAGCATCGTTTCGGACAAAGATTCAAAATTCACATCTCACTTCTTGAAGGCTTTTCAAAAAGCCTTAGGAACGAGAATGAAGATGAGTATTGCATATAATCCGCAAACAGATGGACAGTTAGAAATGACTATTCAAACGCTGGAGGATATGTTGAGGGCTTGTGTACTAGACTGGGGTGGTTCATGGGTGAAGTATTTGCCTTTGGCCCAATTCTCTAACAAGAACAGTTTCAAGAGAGTATTGGAATGTCCCCATATGAAGCTTTGTATGGACAGCCTTGTAGAACGCTATTATGCTGGACCCAAGTGGGGGAGAAAAGTCTGATGGGTCCAGATATTGTGATAGAGACCACAGAAAGGATAAAATTCCTAAGGGTCAAGATGAAAGAAGCGCAAGATAGACAAAAGAGTTATGCCGATAAGCACAGGAAGGACATTGAATTTTCACTAGGCGAGTTGGTCTACTTGAAAATGATCACCTTCAAAGGAAGGGCCTAAACTTCTGCGAATGGGAAGTTAAGCCCAAGATACTTAGGACATTTCCATATTTTGGAACGGGTTAGAATAGTAGCATACAAGTTGAACCTACCTGCGGAAATGGATGCTTCCACAATGTGTTTCATGTATCACAATTAAGGAAATGCTTGAGCGAACAAGACATGGTTGTTCCATAAACGCCAAAAGACTTATGGCGGAACTTGATTGTGGAAGCTAAAACAGTTTGGATTGTGGATCAGATGGATAAGAAAACCAGGAGAAAGGTAGTTCGAATGGTTAAAGTGGTTTGGGATTGTGATGGAACAGAAGAAGAAACATGGGAAACGGAAACCAGAATGAAGGTTGAGTTTCCGGAATGGTTTGAAGAGAATGATGCTTGAAGCCCTATCTTTTTGTTACTTACCCATTTGGGGATGGTTGGTTGTATGGCTAAGGAACAAAAATGTAGGGATTTTGGACATCATGCAATAAGGAAGTACATTCTTAGATTCGAGGACGAATCCATTCCAAGTGGGGAAAACTTGTAACATCCCCGAACTTCCTAAAGTTTAATGGTTTGAGCAAAAATTTAGCCTTACGATTTGGCTAAGGGAATTTGGCTTAGAAAGGGGGGAATCAGAATGTGGACTTGGCCATGGAACATCGAATGTTCGAATGGCTAAGTAAAGATCGTGAGCTAGCTCATTGGCCCGGGTCTAGCTCGAGAAAGCTGAAGTATTGAGCTAAGGCAGCTGGATTAGCTGGATTGTAGCTCAACTTAGCTCATTCCAGTCCAATCCAGCTTAAGCTAGTATAGGCCAGTTGGTCCAGCTAAGTGAACTGAACACTAGCTGGATAGTTGGATCGAGCTGGGCAGTTTGGCGGTTGGGCAGTTTGGCGGTTGGGCAGTTATGCCAACTCGCACCAGTCTGGGAAAATCGTGCCAATTCGAACATGCACAAGTTGGCTTGGAGGTTTCAGACGGTTATGGGTCGAACTCTATAAATAGAGTACCTTGGGCTCATTTCCGCGCATACAGAAACCACCAAATATTCTCTAAAATTTACTAAGGCATTTTGGTGCGAATTAAGAACAAAGTTAGGCGTGATCGGAAAACAGACCGGCAGATCATGATTTTAGTCAGTTCGAGTGGGAAAATGGCGGGTTCGTCGCACAATTCACCGATTAAGACTAAGGTACATGCAATCGAACCGTGGCTTCGGCCAAGGCTCCATCTCTTAGCCAATCCGGCATATCTGTCACTCCAAACGGCTAAGCCCGTGAGTGAAGATCCGTATGGTTGTTCATGCGCATTCAATATCTCTGCATGGTCACTTATATCGAAAATTGATAGAACAACTGAAAGATGCGGGTTTCAGGATAGTCTATTGGGCAGAACTCAAGGTGAGACGGATGGGGCAAGTTGTCTGGGGAACGGGTGATTCCTACAGGACTTACCCCGTTCGACCAAGACCCTTAGTTGAATCAGTGGACTGTCTGGATATATGAGAATTTGACTAACTAAACGAAATTGGATTAAACTTAAACTTAAAACGATTAAGAAAATCCAAATTGCCTCACTAAGTAATAATTCGATTACTTATGCCTATATCTGTTTCAGGGACTAAAGGGGATGCAGATTTGGCGCGAGACTGAGGGTTGGATCGAAGAGTGGTGTAGGCAAAGTGGGATAGTTGTTAGGATCGATACTGTTTAACTTGTCATAAACTTTAATAGAAAAAATGAACAAGTGTATTGAATCCTATTTATATTAATAAATATCACTCTTTATTTCTGTTGCATTTCATATAGTCTCAATGTACTTGTGGCTTTTCAAATCCAATGTACCTCACATGAAATTGGCTTAAAAACGGTTAAGATCTAAAATAGACTGATTGGCCCGAGTCACTTAGTGATTTGGGCGTGAAACAGCAATTTGCGGATTTAGTGTCTTGATGGGGTGTTTCAGACCTCAAGGTGGGAGATCGGTTCTGCTAGATGGAAGGGAGCGAGATGTCACCTTTTTCATGGCGGAGCGAAGAGCTCGATCAGAAGAAATTCATGTTAAACCATGCCGAATGTCTGCAAAACCCACCTCTATCTTCTACTGGACACCTAGCCTTTCGCCTGGAATCTCGTCGTGGAATCAAATTACCTTTTTCTTTCTCCTGCTGGAAAACGAAATCTTGTGTGGGCGGTGTTGCAACATCGTTTTGGGAGCGCCGTCAGATCGTTAGAAATGGGAGCTCTGACGGATTCGTAAGCGTCGACGGTGCAGAAAACAGTAGGACTCTCCTACTTGTTTCTAAGGTTTTTTAGAAAATGAATTTGGAGCTAGACCTATTTTTTGTTGGAAGCCCAATCTCAAATTGATCTTATTAGGACTATAAGTTTTTCTAAAAATTGTAATGGGTTACTTTGTAAATATCCTATATTTGGTGCTATATCAATAAAACTTTTATAAAAAAGAAAGATTCTTTTTTTTTTTTAATATCCTATATTTGGTGCTATATCAATAAAACTTTTATAAAAAAGAAAGATTCTTTTTTTTTTTTTTGGTTAACAAACTATATATCCTGTCAACTTTTTCAATTTATGTATATCATCCCAAAAGTTTTCCTACAAATTTAGGATATATGCATTTTGTTCTCATAGTGGATTCATAATTGGGATGAAAGTCTTAAACCCAATCACATTAAATACCTATAATATATGCAGGCGCATAGGTTCGCATGTGGAGACAAATTAAGGGTTATTTAGTAATAATATGAAAGTAGTAATAGTGGAGAAAATTAAAGGCAAATATTAGAGAGAAGAAGCAAGAAGTAATGGTGGAGAGAGCGAGAGAAGGCTGACTTTTGGAGAGCGCGAGAGTAAATGCATTTGCCTGTCCATGTTGACTCTTTGAAAGCCTATTCATTATTACAATATCACTTTGGACTCCACTCCACTCCATTCATAAGCTTATAAGTACGCGCAAGCTCAAGCTCTCTCTCTCTCTCACTCTCTCCACATCTTCAGACAAAACCAACCACCACTTGTTCCCCTTTGTCTTAAGTACTAAATTAACACTACATCATTTCCTAAGCTCTGAACTAAAACCCTACTTTCTGCTCAAACCACAAACCATTCCACTGAAGCCCTAAACCAATAAAAACGTATATAAGACATTGAGATGGGAAGACCACCATACTGTGAGAAGATTGGATTGAAGAAAGGGGCATGGACACCAGAAGAAGACATCATCTTAGTTTCTTACATTCAAGAACATGGTCCTGGAAACTGGAGATCTGTGCCTAATCATACAGGTTTCTTCTTCTATCATATGCTTTTTTGATAAACTATTGTTTAATTAGAGTTAAATTTTTATAGTTTTTTGTTCTTTTTTTTTTATTGTATTTGTTATTCTTTTGTTCTGGTTGGTATGATCATTAAAGACTTGTAATAAATGGCTGATTAAATGCACCGACTTTTTCGTCCAAACACATTTCAAATTATGTTTGTATTAATGTGGTGATTTAGGTCTGAGAAGATGTAGCAAAAGCTGTAGATTGAGGTGGTCTAATTATCTTAGACCTGGTATTAAGCGTGGAAGCTTCACTCACCATGAAGAGAAGATGATTTTCCATCTTCAAGCCCTTTTGGGAAACAGGTATAATATATATTCACATATGCACATGATCTATAAACATGATGCAAAATTTATTTACTTGTGGACCAAATAAATATGACTTAGGTGGGCAGCTATAGCATCATACCTTCCAGAAAGGACAGACAATGATATAAAGAACTACTGGAATACTCATCTGAAGAAAAAGCTCAAACTGATGAATGATTCTACTGTCACTAATAGACTTGATAATAAAGACTTTTCTTCATCAAACAAAAACATTACTTTACCTGATCAAGGCACCAACAAAGGTCAATGGGAAAGAAGGCTTCAGACAGATATCAACATGGCTAAACAAGCTCTTTCTGATGCATTGTCTATTGAGAAACCGCAAAGTCCTACTATAGTCGATCTTGGTTCTGGTTCATCATCTTCATCTTCCACCACCACCGTAAGCAACACCAATCCCTACCCGTCTGGTATCTATGCTTCAAGCGCTGAGAACATTGGTCGTTTGCTTCAGAACTTCATGAAAGACACACCAAAGACCTTCTTTCCCTTGCCAATTGAAGCCGCCAAAAGGGCTATCACCACGGCCGCTTCGAGTCCTAGCACAACCGAAGAACGCGGAGATGGGTTTAATCAGTCTATATTCTACTTAAACGCCATGGATGAAGCTGAAGACAAGCCTAAGATAATAGACCATGACATTAACGGTCTAATTACACAAGGATCTCTTGCTTTTTTTGAGAAATGGCTCTTTGATGAGCAAAGCCACGACCTGAATATTAATAATAATCTGTAATAGGAGGTTCAAGAAGAGTTTGTTCTAGAAACAAATAGGGTTTGACGATTTACTTCAGGAACGACGAGACTAGCTTAATTAGTTATAACTAAGAGCATCTCCATTGATGGGTTCTCAAAATGGGGTTCTCAAACCTTTTTGTATAACTTTTGGAAGTTGGAGAACCCCAACCTATATATTTGTAAATATGTTCTCCATTCATAGGTTCTACAAAAGGGTTCTCAAAATTTATTACAACTCAAAACAAACTCTTCTTCATCTCTACTTCTATTTCTTCTTCTTCATCTCTACTTTCTACTTTCTGTTTTATTCAAAAAAACAAGGGATAAAAATTCAATTGCATTAAACAAAACACTTAACAACTTGATCTTTTACTAAAGAGGAAAAAATGTGTAGAAAACACCCAAATACAAAAGGCACACTATTATACAACAAATCCTATTATATCTAAAGAACTCAAAAGAGGTCTTCTCTTCTCTTTGACCTTTCAAGCTTTAGTAGACGAGTCTGTATTAACGGCACGCACGAACTGGCCTTTAACTCGTGGATGTTGCTCTGCTAACTTCTTCCTGCTCTGGTACCGAACATGTAAATCCATCACCAAAAGTTGAATCATTTTGATTCAGATGCTTGTCATTATGAAGAAGCATACATGATGCAATCAATGTAAAGTTTCAACTTTAATTAAAAGACTCACTCTAAACCAACCACACAATCAATTAACAAACACAATTAATCCTAATCCACACAATCCAACTACCACACACTTAAATGTGACCAAAATAATTTTGAATCTGTGAGCTTACTTTCTTAGAAGTTTGGTCTTGGATTTGTGTCTCTGTTTGTAGAAAT
>OVBE01015685.1:0-11338 GCA_900406425.1 Iberis pinnata | reverse complement strand
TATATATATATATATATATATATATGGATAAAAAAATTGGAAAACACCAAACTCAAACCGTAAACATATGTAATTTTTGTATATATCATTAATGTAGGTGTTACGGTATCACTAAAAATATATATTGATAAAAATTAGTTTCGAAAAATTTTGTTTTTGAAAATCTATAACTCCAAACCCAAAACTCAAAACCTCAAACCCTAAAAACTAAAAGATCAAACCCTAAACCCAAATCCAAATGATCAACCCCTTTTATTACTTTATATACATATAGCAAAATTATTTTTCATTTTACCAATGAATTTCAAATCCTAAACCACAAATTTAGAAAAATCAACAAATTATCGACGGATAGGGGAAATCCGTCAATAATCCGTCGATTTTTCTAAATTCGTGGTTTGGGGTTTGAAATTCTAAACATGTGTTTCAATGTTACCTTTCAAATACATGATTATAAATTATGGATTGATTCATGTTTCATACTATATAACAAAAATAAGTCAAAATGACTTTAACGACATTTCACTAAAACATGTTATAACTGAAAGTGTTTTATAACGTATAAGATGATCAACGGTAAAGTTCGGACATAAAAAAATGTTATATATTATAACCTACTATGATTCATTATAAGAGTTAATGTGTTATCATTACAAATAAAGATTGAACCCTAAACCCTATATGAATCCCTAAACCGTAAATATTAAACAAACCGACGGAATATTGACGAATTATCGACGGATTCTTAGGAAATCCGTCGATTCCATCAACATGCAATCTGTCGATATCCATCAAAATTTTTCACGTGTTTCATTTTCCCAAAAATTTTGGAAAGGTGCAAAATTTAATTTTTTCAAAACCGATGGACAGTCGTCGTTAATCCGTCAGTTTGTTAAAAACCGAAGGATTATTGATGAGTGTGTCCGTCTTTTTTAGATTAAAAAAACCATAAGCTTCTTCCTCCTCCATTTTCACGCGAAGAAGACGAGTTGGAGGAGAGAAAAAGTTTCGATTCTCCATTTTTCACCAAACAATGGCTGAAAGAAAATCCATGTAAGTTATACTAACTAGTTTTAGGCCTATTTGTGTTGATTTTTGGATCTGAATGGTTAGTTTAGGATTTGTATGAAATTTGGGTTTTTAGAAACTTGATAGATTTGGGAAAATTAGATGTTATTGATAGATTTAGGTTTGATTAGTTGATTTATGGTTGTTTGCTTGTTTGATTGACTTAAAATTGTATTGTGGATTGACAAATTTGATGAATTTGGGATTGTTAGGGATGTTACAAATTTTAGAAATATAAGGTTTTTTGTACAATTTTAATGGATTTAGGAATGTTAAGGTTTTTAGAAATTTTAGGAAGTTAAGGGTTTTTGAATTTTTTTATAGAATTTTACAAAATTTGGGATTTTAAGGTTTTAGAAATTTTGTAATTTAAGAATTTTAGAGAAATTTTTATTTTTATTTTTTGATGGATTTAATATATTTTGTGTTTTTGTAGTATATACTATGAATTAGATATTCTTTATCTTTAATATTATTAAAATTTAATTCATATTATATATTAATTTTCTTTGACGTATCGAGGAGATTCGGTCTAGTCAGACATCTCAAGGGGAAAGCGACGACATCCCCATAGAGACTGTATATGAAGTAGTGTCTCAGGTAAATAATGTTTAAATTTAGTTACATACTATCGCATATTATTGATACTAATACAATATTGTGTTCTTTTTTAAGACTACGAAGAAGTCCAAGGACTGGATGTTCGGGTTAGGGAATATGGCCGGTTATTGCTTCCCAGGATCGGGATGCCGAGCTGCAACAGGTCATTATGAGAAGTTGAGGACGAAGAACGAGGAGATGGAGATCGAGGAGATGAAGGCGTTGCAAAAAAAGCGTGATGCTCAAATGGAGGCGATGTGGGCTTCACAACTTAAGATGGAAGAGTTTATGAGATGTTTCCCGGGGTAGATTAATATATTTATCTTTTTGTATAATTACAATTTTAGAATTTTAAAAATAATTTGTAATTTTTATGAATATATTTATTTTAATTTTATATATATTTTGAATTTTATTTAGTATTTTGAATTTTTTTTTGTTGAAATTTTGAACTTTCCGTCGATAATCCGTCGAATTTTTTTATATATTTTTAAAGAATCCGTCAATATTCCGTCGATATATCTTTTTTTAAAAGAATCTGGCGATAATTCGTCGATATATTTTAAAGAATCCGTCGATAATCCGTTGATATTTTCGACGGATTATCGACCGATTTTAAAAACCGACCATCTACAACCGACCAACAACATTGATCGATAATCCGTCGATTTAACCCATTTATCGACGGAAAACCGATGGATATGCCCGTCGGTTTCGCCGTGTTTTCTTGTAGTAGTACATTAGGATTAGATGGTCAATAATTGAATAACCATCACGAATCCGTCAGGAATTCCTGACGGATTTTTGACGGGTAATTACCGACGGATTCTTTGCGGATAAACTGTCACTAAGTGCTCCGTCAGGTATTATCCGTCAGGAATTCCTGATGGATATGTGACAGATATACTGATGGGCTATTTCCTGAAGGAACCTATATTTTTTTGATAAAAATAATTTTATTATTATTTGATATTTTTAATATATAATATTTATTTACTAATTAAATTATATTTAATAATAAAGATATAATTAAAACTCTATAAATATTCATAAAACTAAAATTTGAAAAATATTTACAAAAACCCAAAATAATACAAATATTCGATCAATAACGATACAAGTCTAAAAATAGAAACTATACTACTGCGGTGGTGGTGCGGCGAGTACCGATGCACCATTTGCGCCATGAAAGAATCCATAGTCGCCTTCAACCGCTCTTCCATCTGACGCTGCAGCTCCTCCCGTTGCTCTCTAAGTTGGGCGGCGAGGCGAGCTTCGTGCTCGCTCGCTTTGTCTATAACCTGATACGGCAATCCAAGCCCCAACACAAGTTTCTGAATCTCGTAATATGAACTCGGAGAATTGTTATCCTATGGCAAGATATGTCTCACAAACTTGGCTATTGCGTCAACTGCATCCTTAGGCAAGTTATAATTTGTCTTTATACCCATTAACCTACTAGCAGATGCTAAAGGGGAATGACCATCTCTACATCCACTATATAATGGCTGATTCGCTGCATCTACCATATCAAAAAACTGTTGTGCTTCTAAATTTGGTTCTTCATACGAAACCCAAGCCTTCTCTATATTTTCTCTATAAACGTCATTAAGCATTTGAACCGTAGGTGCACCATAATCTAAATCCGTTCTAGGTTTCTTTATCTTATCGGCCAGTGGTTCGCTACCACTAGTACTAGCAACAATATTAGGTCGTTCACTACCACTACTACTAGCATTGTTCGCCATGTAAATACCAAATCTTATAACTCGACATAAAACTATTCATATAGAAGTGATTCCAAACATATCTATCCTGATATTATGAGAATTCCGACAAACATAGCATGGACATATTAACTTACGAGTGTGTTGTGCCCGAGGTTGTCGACATGTTAATTCCATGAATTCCATAACACCACGCGAATACTCGTCGTTCAAAAGGTTCGTATCTGGATCCATTTTTCACCATCCATCCAGGATCGAAAATAAGGAGGAGTAGATATTTTTTGTAAAATATATGTGTTACTAAGGTTGAGCAATTCCTTGGATTTGTCAGATCTTCTGGTCATGCACCTGTAAAACAAAAACAAGAAGAAAGAACAAGATGAGTACTGTAAAAATAAAAAAACTTAGACTAAACTCTTGAATAAACTAAAGAGGTACTATTGGTCCCCGGCAACGGAGCCTAAATTCTAATAGAGATAGAATTTAATTCCTAAAACTAATACTACAGAGAACATATCAATGTAGTAAAGTATAGGGTCGAATCCAACAAAGAACAGATAGTACACAATTTAGTTAAATCTCGAATCAAGCTAAGATGGAATAGAAAGATTGGTTTTAAAGGAATCAAAATAGTAAAATAAAAGCGGTTGTAAAATATAAAATAAAAGCGTCATGCATCAGGGAATCCACAGGTAGTCAGGTTTAAAAATTAAATTATCATGCAGGAATTTACTTTGAAAATAGTTCTCAACATGAAAGACAATAATGGAATAATCTCCTCTCGGAGTATCAAACCATATGCTCAAATTATCCAAAACAAACACTCGCTGTTTTTTAAATAATTGATCATGCATTACAGTTCAGATTCAGTTGTTCACAAGCATTCAAGACAATGCTCTCGGAAGCAAGAACACTTATTCATCTAGACTAGATCCAACTTCTAAACCAAATCTCTTTTTGTGTATTAGTCTAATTTCAATAAACTAGATGGCCAGACTAATTCATGCATTAATAACAAGTCTAAACTAAGAACCTATCAATTTTTATCCCCTTATGATAAATCTAACAATCAAACCTGATTTCCCTGGGAAACCCTAAAACTTAACTAGTGAACAACTCAGACATTGACAAGCAACCACAAATCAATTTCTTTGAAGAACACATAATAGAATAACTATAGATATTAAAAAGGGTTCAGAAATTCTTCTCCAAATACATGGTTTGAATCTCCTCTCCCTCAGTAAAACACTCCAAAATAAAATAAAGCTTAGTTCTAAAACCTAAATCCATAAGGATTTTATAATGTAAAAAGTAAAATAATATAAAATAAGGAAATTGGATAAGTTGAGGACTTGGATGCAAAATTTAGAAATCTTCTTCTTCTTCTTGGGTAAAGTGCTTGATCGTTCTCCTTAGTGCCCGATCAGGCACTTTGAAAAGTTACCCATTGTTCTCTCTGTTGCACGATCGACCTGTTGATGTGAATTCTTCCAGGAACAAATGTCCGATCGGGCACAATAGTTTCCCGATCGTGCCCTTCTTTCTTCACTTAGTCAGATCTTCTGATTGCTCTGAAATGCTCTGAAATGCACATTTATGCTCCAAAACGACCCGAACACCTAGAATCATGAAAATATACCAAATATGCAAGGAAAATACTTGGAATAATAGTAGACATATATGCCCACTATTATGCATTAAAACAATATCAATAAGTTCCCAAGAGTAGTGATAAAATGAGATGACAGTGTGAAAAGCATTGAATTAAACAAAGATTTCTGAACAAAAGAAGAAGAACAAGAACAAATGCGTTTTTCCAACTGAAATTAAAGAACAAATGTGTTTTCATTTTTCGTTTTACAGAGAAAAATTGATACGTTTTACAGAACAAAAGAAACATATACATTTTACATAACATATTCGCACCGAAACAGACACATACTCGCACAGAAATTGAAGAACAAATTCAAAAACGAAACCGAAATTGATAGAAACGAACACATACTCACTTCGAACCAGGAGATTTAAAGCTCCTTCGACTCGTGTTCTTTCAGCTTCTTCAATTTACAGATTAGGGCACAACGAAGAAGATGATGAACAATTGGGTTTTTTATTTCTCGATAAAGGTTTTTTAGTGTTATGTTTGTAAAACGCAGCGTTTTGTTTGACTGCTTAATTAATGTGAACAGTAACAGAGATTTAACATAGTTAATTAGATTTAATTGTTAACTAATTTTGGGTTTTAAATGGTTAAGTCAACGAAAAGCTTGGAATTTAAATGGACTCGTACAAAAATATATGATTTAAACGGCTTATTAAATAATTCAAAATTTTTTTGGCCAAAATTTAAAAGTTTGGATTTAAATGGCATTTTCCCCTATTTAAAACTAATTCCCCCATTATTTGTGGATAAACATAATTTGTACCTAACCATCTTTAGAACTCAACTTTGTGCTCCACCAAAAGGTTGCTACAACACTTGAAATCTTTTCAAGCAAACTTTTTTGGGGAGAGGCGGAAACTTGAATCATATAGGTCAAAGATACTTGTGTTTAATGTGCATAGTTAATAATAATTTATGGATGCAATCCGGAAAGGTAAGCTATCATATGCTCGGGTTAGGTGTATGAAGCTGTCATATGTTCGGATTCGGTATATGAAGTTGTCGTTATGAATTAAGTAACGATCTATACTTAATTCACTGTATGTAATATGTAGTTATTAATATTTTATGGGTGAAAGGTGTTTGTTGATAACGCTGTCATCTCCACCAAATACATTATTTGAATCATATAAGTTAAATAAAAGGACTGAATCCATATATATGTATATAAATTGAGATACATGTTGTGTTTCTCATATCCATATATGTAAACTGAAAATGAAACTATGGTCTTGTATTGAAAATGTGTAATCTCCTCTATTTTAAATCTATACTCAGTATATCATATAGTCTCAGCTGATCACCTTAGATTAATACAACTTTCAACCTATCTATTAGCGGTAAATACCACATTCGTTCGTAAGACACTGAAATCCTACCACCTGTATTTTTATATAGTGTTTCGCGATAAAATTGACAACTTGTCCATTATTTATCATGTGTCCAGTATATCATGCAATTATGATATACACGTCTATAGTCAGATAAGAAAATGCAAGCCCTTCAAAAGCGTATGTATCTCATAGTATTATGTTTGAGCGATGTTATCCTCTGACAGGATATATATCACAAAATTCGTCATTGCATTAACACATTACACAACCAAATTAGAGTATGTATTTATCTCCATCAATCTTTTTGCAAATGATAAAATCAAATGATAATCTCTATATTCTCTATACAATGAGTGATTAGGTGTGTCTAACATAAAAACAATGTGCTTCTAAATTGGGTTCCTCAACCCTTTCTTGATCAACCCCCACGAGCTGAATATTTTTCCTATACGCATAACTGACCACTTGAATGGTACCAATCCCATAATCTACTTTCCTTCTAAGTATCTCTAATCAGATCGACAACATTTGGTTCACTATTAGTACCACAATTTAGTATATCTTTACGTGAAAACCAAATATAATAGCCCGTCATAAACCCCTTGCAATACAAGTGATTTGATTTAAAATATATCCTAATATATATTGCGGGAATTCTGACATAAACGCATGAACATTTCAACTTACGAATTCTTTGTGCTTCAGGATGGCGACGTGCGAACTCCATGAACTTGTCAAAACCTTGAGCATATTCGTCATTTAAGATTTTCACATATGGATCCATCCTTTGATCATCCATCTGCGATTTATATTATATTTGTAGCTTTTATTATTTTTTGTAAAGAACAAAACATTTATGATCAATTATAAAAATTAAAATTATAGGGTACAATTCAGAATTAGTAATAAACTACAAATAAAATATTCTTAGAATATTATTTTTAGAGTAAAATTTAGAGTTATAAGTTGGAGCAAACATCAATTTAGAGTTACTTTAAATTTAGAGTAACTCTAAATTTAGAGTAAAATTTTATAGTTTAATTGAAGATGGTCTACACCCTCTAATTTTCTAGATCTAGTCATCTAGTTTCTCTTTGTCCTTCAGTTATCATATGTTTGACCGCGTTGTAATCTCTTCCCCTATTTTTTATAAGGTTTTAAACTTTTTTACTTATATTTATATATATATATATATATATATATATCTAAAATTTACGTGAAAATAATAAAATAAAATGTCTGCATTTTTCTTATGAAAAATTTATGGTCAGTACCATAATAAGGCAAGATATTAACAAAAATACCATATTAGTCGGACATTACATACACTACCATATTCTGTTTGGTAGAAAGTCACATATACCCTTATTGTCAGAACGATGGAATGTTAATGATTTTTTATTTAAAAAAAATCTAATGCATCTACTTTCAAAAAGCTTTTGCCTTGATTATCTCAACTTCTCTCCACTATCCATTACGTCTGTAACTGAACATTTTCTCTCTCAAAAACAAAAAATTCAAAACCCTTATTTCTTCAAGATTTTCAATCTTCTTTGAACTTTCGTCAACATTTCTTTGTAATTTCGGTAAAAAAGTAGTAGTGATGTCTTCAAGTAAATCAGTTCGAAAATCACCAATATTAAAAGTGAGAGATTCAACCAGCAACGAAGAAAAAGTGAAGAAATCGGTGAAGCGACTTCAAAGGCGATCGTACCACTCAACACATAAGCGACCCACTCTCATACAAATTGACACCGCCGTAAGTATTTTTGTACAAGCCTGTTTTTGTATTTTTGGTAGACTTACATTTAAATTCAAATGTAGCAGGTGTTTGAAATGTCCACGGAAGATGAAGTGGACAAAATAAACGTAACAAAAGGGACAACAGACGGAGTAAATCATACTGTAGACATCTTTACTTTAATATGGATATCTCCAGTAAAACACCAACATCATTTATATTTTTTAAAGAGAAGGACATGTCAACTCGAGAGCATGTCGATGAAGTAGAAGTAACCATAGGGTTAAAAGACGAAGTAAGTAATTATGTTGACACACTAATTTACAAGAGATACAATATGTTAAGGTATGTTTACAGTGTAAAATTATAATTTCTTTGTATTACAGGAGAACAAGATGTCCACGTATCACAATATGGAAAAAGACGGAGTAAGGAATTTCGTGAACATACTTACATTAACATGTTCATGTCCGTTTTAAAGAGTAACAACATTTCTATTTATGTCAGGATAAGGATATGTCTACATCGGACGCAGTGGAAAAGCAAGATATAACAAACATGTCCACCAGTCAGGTTGGCGCAAGTGATCTAATGTGTTTATTATTATTTTTTGGAATGGTTTACTTGCTGCATTTAAAGATCAAACAAACTACTTAAATTTTCAATATATATGTATTGCAGGAGAATGAGAGGACCACAGATCCAACTGTGGACAAAGTTGACGTACCACAAAAGACACAAGACGGAGTAAGGAATTCAGTGGACATAGTTAATTGTATATGTTCATGTCGGTTAAAAGACTAACCACATTTCGGTTTATTAGTAGTCTGTTCTTATAACCCTAGTTGTTCTCCACTATTATTCAGCTTTTTTAGGATGCTTGTACTTTGTTTGAACCGCTAATGTGTAAGTTGTAAAACCGCAAACATCTTATTGTCCATAACGTTTATGTGGACATATCCGATGTTTTTAACAGGTATTCCTTTTTGTGGAACATTACATGGTCATTAAACCATTACACATAAGTATACGGTTCATATACTAGAATAGCAAATCAGAACTTGTCTATATGAACACATAATATATCAGAAAAAGCTTCATGAAAACCGCACATACATTTTTGTCCACACATATACACTAATTATTATCCATCGACAGTTTGGTCCACACATAGTACGTAGACATTACACTTAAGAATATTGTTCGTATACTCGAATATGCAATCAAAATATGTTTATATGAACACATAATATAATACAAAAAGCTTAACGAAAACCAAACAAACAGTTTTGTCCACACATAGTACATAGACATATACATTGATTATATTACCCAAAAAATCACATGATTATACAACCTACTAGTTTTTCCAAAAGCAAAAAAAAACCAAATTCTTGTCAACAAGAGTATACTACTAGTTCATGTCCATTTTTGTTGTCCACTTCATTATACAATCTTTCGTGGTATGGGTTATCTTGTCCATCGTGCTCACTGATATGCCCACATATTGTACCACCCGGTTCATCTAATTGCAGCCCACCTCGGTCGTTCACTACCCCCTCTCTGGAAACGAACCTAGCAGGTTGATACGGGTCCCATTGTGTTGGGTACTGCGTGTCTATCAACTCTCGTGTGATGTTGAAGTCGTATTCCTTGCAGGTATCATAACTATATTCATCACCATCATCACGACCCAACTGTTGAAACTTAGTGTCTTCGCTGGCAGAGACATGTTCCTTTCGAGGACGTTGTCGTTTATGGCCACTACCAATATCATCTTATCCATTGTTTTCATAATTTGGTCCATCTTCTTGTATATGTGGTCCATCTTCCGTATTATTATGTCCACAAATTTGTAAGTCCTCTTGTCCACATCCTCGCATGACATCAGTGACTTTGTTGGCAGAGACATGTTCCTATCCAGGACGATGTCGTTTATGTCCACTACTGATATCATCTTGTCCATTGTTTTCATAATTTGGTCCATCTACCGGTATATGTGGTGCATCCTCTTGTCCACTGCTGCTACCATTTTTTCCATCTTCTGTGCACTATGGTAGACTCTTTTTTCACTTGTGTTGTAAACAAGTTCAAGCCTGTCCACCGTCTTTAGGAACTCCACGCTCTCGTATGTATCACACAACTGATCCACGATGGTGACATTTTCTCCCACTACAAGAAAACAGCTGATTAGCCACTGATTTTAGCGACTGCACCGTTGGTCTCTAAATTTAGAGACTAATTTGCGACTGTTTTGCAACTATTTTGACACTGTCAAAATTTAGTCGCAAAACAGTTGGTAAAAGGAGCCGAATAGATGGAGAGGTAAAGTAGTGGCTATTTTTGTGACCATTTAGCGACTTTTTTGTGTTTTTGCAAAACAGTCGCTAATTAGTTGCAAAAAGAGTGACTGTTTTGCAACTGAATATTTTGAAAAACAGTTAGTCGCAAATCAGTCTCTAAATTTAGAGACTAATTTGCTACTACGTAATATAGTCACAAAACAGTTGGTAGTTGGTTGGTAATATCCACACGTTTTTTATGTTTTTGGTAGGTATAACTAAAAATTGCAACCGTTTTTTAGTCTCAAATAAGTTGCAAAATAGTCACAAATTAGTAGAATATTAAAGCACATGTTTTTTATATGTTGGGTAGTTGTAACTAAAAACTTGCAACTGTTTTTTTAGTCTCTAATCAGTTGCATAATAGTCACNCTAATCAGTTGCAAAATAGTCACAAATTAGTGGCAAATTAAAGCACATGTTTTTTACATGTTGGATAGTTGTAACTAAAAATTTGCAATTGTTTTTTTAGTCTCTAATCAGTTGCAAAATAGTCACAAATTAGTGGCTAAGTTTTCTATATATACAAAGACAATCATGTCATTTTTATTTACACCTCAAAACTATTACAAGATCTCTTCTATACTAACCAAAAAAATGGCTAATAATTATAATATTTGGAATTTTAGAGATTGGATGTACAATCGGATCGATGAAGCCTCGGGAAATATCACCGCTGAATTCGCTGCAGGGGTGGAAGAGTTCATGCAGGTTGCAAGTAATCAACCGATAACGCAAAGTAGTGGTGGTAAATTTTACTGCCCTTGTATTACTTGTAAGAATACTAAGTTTCTCCCTGCACGTAGAATTTGGACTCATATATATAGTAGAGGGTTTATGCCAAATTATTATGTTTGGTACAA
>OVBE01015684.1:0-11339 GCA_900406425.1 Iberis pinnata | reverse complement strand
AAGTTGATAGTAGACATGGACCGAGTGACTCGCCACAGTCTTAAATCAAAGGCTACCATAGGGACCTTCGATGTTAAAGATGCAGTTGAAAGTGTAAGTGGCTAATTTTTAATTTTTAATTTCTTCTTCTTTTTTTTTTCTTGATTATGTGAACCACAAGATAATTTCTTTCAAAAGTACTATTAATATTTTTTTCCCAAAGTACCCCCAAAATTAAGAATAATCTTACACTCAAAATTAAGCGCTATCATGAGATAATAGTACATAAATAATTATAGAGTGCAATAAAAAAACAATCACATGTGTGAGTTTTTCTGAAAATGTTTGTCGGTAGTATTTTGGGAAGATAGTTTCTCTCAAAATTAGACTCTAAGTCCAAAAAACTAACATGTAAACTCCAAAAGATAAACATCAACTAAACAAATTAAATTTCAAATCTTTTAAAATTAATTAATTACATGTGTGCTACTCAAGAAAAAAATGTTAGTAGTACTTTTGGAAGATAGAGGTATTTTAGAAAGAACAAATACTTGATGAAGAACACTTAATTTGTGATATTTTTATTCCCCATTTTTACTCACAGTCATTTTGGGTTCTAACTTTGAAGTATCAGCAAGATATGCATTTGCATCTGATCCAGACCCAAATTTTAACACTTTGTTGATAGATCCATTCTATTTCGGCCTCGTTATGTGTTAGCTAGGCCTTCTCACAAGTATTTACTTTCGTTGCAGTTAATAACAGCACACTTGACTCCAAAAATAATTAGTGACCTCAACAGAGAGACTCAAGAAACTCTTTTGGAGAATATCAACGCCTTCAAGATTGATTGGTTTCGGTCATTCTTAACTATTTCCACTTGGAGATCTATCCACGAAGCCTTAAAGGTATATCATTTAGTTTCATAAAGATTCCCAGTGAGATAATCGATACAAATATGGTTAATTTTCAGTTTATTCATTTAATTATGGTTAATTTTAGCAAGTTCGTTCGGTTAAGTTAAGTCCATTTAATTAGTATATATAAAATTGTTGCAAAACCGAACCAAAAACCAAATAAAATTAAAAATTCACCGAATTAAATTGAAATAACCAAACTAAATTGATATTGCATTCAGGTACGCAGGCATGTAGTGGACGTGGTAAAGAAGGCTTTATCAATTAGAAACGCTTCGAAAGAGAAGCATGGAGACTTCCTTGACACATTGGTAGAAGAGTTGGAGAATAAAGACACGTTTTTTAATTTAGATTCGGCTTCAAACCTCATATTTAGTCTTATGGTTGTATCTAAAGATTCTATCTCGGTTGTCATCTGCTTGGCTGTCAAATTCATTTCAGAAAATCTTAAAGCTCTTGAGGAGTTGAAGGTAATTATACATACAAAACATATGTCTCGATATATATATCTAATGTGTTGTGTTTGATTTGGAAGAGTGAGCATGAGGAGATCCTTCGAACCAGAGAAGATAAAGAAGCTGGAGTTAGTTGGGAAGAATACAGACACAAGATGACTTTCACCAACATGGTAACTTCAATAAAAAAACACTACAAGCTGGTGCACTTTTTCTGAATTAGTTTCATTGATGCAGGTGATCAATGAGACTCTTCGAATGACAAATGTGGCTCCTATAATGTTTAGAAAGGCTGTGAAAGATGTCGAAATAAAAGGCAAGTCAAATTCAAAACCATATATTAATTATATACCAAAGTTTATATTAATTTGCATTTGCATTTGCATCAACAGGATACACAATCCCAGCAGGTTGGATTGCAGCGGTGGTACCTTCAGCTGTCCATTATGATACCACAATGTTTGAAAATCCTTTGGAGTTCAATCCATGGAGATGGGAGGTATCAAATTTTACTTACATTTTTAGTTTAATTTGTTGTTTTCAATAAATTAATTATGGACATGGACATGGACATGGACAGGGAAAAGACTTGCGATCAGCCTCTAAGACATTTATGGTGTTTGGGGCAGGAGCTAGACAATGTGCAGGTGCTGAGTTTTCAAGGCTACAAATTTCGATTTTCATTCATCATCTAGTCACCAAATACGATTTCTCACTGGCCGAAGAATTCGAGTTCATGCGTACACCTATTACTCACTTACCAAAAGGATTGCCTATTAACATCTCCCCCTCATCCAACTAGATTATGTATTGTCCCAAGAATAAGATAACGAACAAATTCATGTCTTTTCCATTCAGCTTTATATAACAATTGGGTGATTGATTAAAACTTCAAATTCTAAAACTACCACACACTCCTAAAAGTTCCAAAAATACCACTCTCTCAAATGTTCCAAAAATACCACAAATATAAAAATGAATTTTAAAGTTTTAGAATTTAATATTTTGGATTTGGGTTCACTAAATAGAATTTATGGTTTAGTTTTGAAGGGGGTAGGGTTTGTTTTTGGGGTTTTGTGGTATTTTTGAAAAAATGTGGTATTTTTGAAACTTTTAGGAGTGTGTGGTATTTTTGGAATAAACCTAGTTTTTGATAGTATTTTACTATTTTTGAGAATATCTATTTGTTTTTTTATTTTTTTATTTTTTTTATATCTTCTACTTAGAAAGGGCAATTGGTTTCATGCTACTTGTTATGCGCTATACAAGTACAATTTTTTACTGCGCCAGCCATCCATCCTGTTTAAAATGAAAAATATGATACTATAATATGCATAAAGCATATTTCAAAAAGTATAGTTACAAACCGCAAACTTTATGTGACGAAATTCTTTCATAATTTTTTTTGACACTGAGACAATCCAAACAATTTTTTAGTTTTAAAGGTTTAATAGTTTTCACCATAGTTAGGGGTGTAAAAATGGATAAATGTTTTTTGGTCAACCCAACCCAAACCAACCCATATATTCAAATTGGTTTAAGTTTTGGGTTCTAATGGTTTTATGGGTCTAATGGGTTAATGGATTTATTGGGTTGGGTTAAAATCGATTGGGTAAAATGTATTAATGAGTTATCCATAACCAACCTAACATTATTTATTTATTTATTTTAAATTCAGTTTATCAAGAACGAAAATAAATTAATAGTTTTCACCATAGACTCCATAGTTGTATGATCCAAAAAGATGTGGTATTTTTGTTGATATGAAATTTACATATTAGGTACCACGAACCTTCTTCTGGAATACTTTGAAAAAGACGTTAACTGATATTTGAATTTTTGAACTCTACATCTTCAAAAAAATATAATAAACAAACAATAAAAAGAAAAAAATATTTGAAATACCACCAATAAATTCAAATTCCAAAAATATCACACTCCCAAAAATTCTAAAAAAATCATTAAATTACTTTTTCCAAAAATACCACAAACATAAAAAATGAATGTAAAGATTTAGAATTTAAACTTTTAGATTTGGGTTCACTAAATAGAGTTTAAAGTTTATTTTTGAAGGAGATCTGGTTTGAATTTGAAGGTTTAAGGTTTAAATTTGAAGTTTTAAACTTATTTCAATTTCGTGGTATTTTTTGGAAGAAAACATTTTTTGTAGTATTTTTGGAAAATTTGTCTAATTTTTGGAATATACCGGTATTTTAAAAATATATTTAGTTATCATGGTATTTTTGAGAATTTCCCAAAAAAAATTAACACCATAGTTTTTTAAACTCCAGCCTAGAAAATTACATTTGTATCACTATAATCAATTCTATTATAAAACTTGAAATGTTGTTAACGTTTTTCATGATAGCATCATTTTAATATGGATTATTATGTAGATAATCATATATAAAATTTTGAAATGGAAAAAAATCTGGTCATTTTCTGAAAAGTAATTGGTAATTTATCAATTATTGATATTTTAATACTAAGTTATATATATGTATATATAAGTTTAATAATTCAAATCTACCAAAATATTTCATTTGATATTTTTAAAGTTAAATTTAGACGCACACAAAAAACTGTTTATTTATGTCAAACCAAAACAAAAAAAAGTAAAGGAATAAAATTAACTCAAAATTTTGTTGTTGTTGTTTGTTGTTAATATGTGATACTTTATTCTCAACAAAAACTAGTTAAAAATGTTTAGTATAAACAGAAAAGCTAAGCTATTAAATGAAGAATGCCTAATTATTTCTATTCATTCTAAAACTAAATCATGTTTGCAGCATATCTTCATAAGACAAAATGTGGCCATTTCGTAGATATGCAATCTTGGATATAATGGAAGATTCGATCGGTTTGATGACGGTTGTTGATAGTAAGGGATCCCGGCCATGTCGACGGTTGTTCCTTTCAATCAATAAGTGGTGAATTGAACTTTGAAACGACATCTTGATTAGGAGAGATATTGTCTTGTGGGAGATTTGGATAATGGGTTGAATGATCAGGTCCCACGAGGTGGTGTAAAAAATTGATAGAAGATTTCCATCCAAATCAGACCAAATATCCCTTGAGTATGAACATTCGAAAAAATAAATAATCCCGAGATTATACCATTGTATGACAAATGGAACAATTAATCGGTAGATTATTGTTCCACAAAGCCATACGGTCACCTGTAGATAGTCGATTTCGGAGAGCTAACCAAGTTACGAAACCATGTTTGGGAGTGGCATGAGTAAACCAAGCAAGTTAATTCCAAGTACATATTTCTTTGGTCTCGCGTAATTGATCTAAAATTGTTGCAAACGAAAACTTGGTTAAGGATCTTCAACTCGCATGTTGCCATTCATAACTATCAGGAGGGTCAAAAGGGGATGGTACTGGAAGTTCCTTTAAAGACTCAACCAAAAACCTTAGAGAAGGGTACTTTGCTGCCAAAATTGCCATTCGGTGGAGCTTGCTGCAGCAACAGTAGCCCATGACGGGATGCATAGAGCTCTAAATCCACAGAATCCTACAACATTGTACAATCAGCCCAAGGGAGACCAATTATCATATCAAAAGGAGGTTGTTTGTCCATTACCAATGACTGTCCGCAGCAAATGTGATTGGTCGTAGCTTTAAAAATTTCCTCCATAGCCATGAAGCTTGTGAGCCCGATGCTTGCCATAAAGAACCCTCCCGGATAAGATAAAGTTTGACCCAATTGACCCATTATGAAACTTCCCATCACATAGACGCAAATTTATTAAGAGATCGAGATCGACGATCAAAATTGAAAGAAGATCAAGAAAATATATATAAAATATCAATTACCTTTATAGTATATTGTCAATATTAAATACAGAGATTTGTGTATATTTTAAATTAGGAAATCCATTTGCTATATAAACATGTATAGTCTTAGGCTTATGATTATGAGAGTCTATTATATTATTTCCTAAACACTTTTTTGTTCTTGCTCTCATCAAACTTATCAAAAGTTACTATTACAATACATGACTACTGCAAAACGTAAATTATTAGTATGATAATGAAATTAAGTCCTAAAGTAAACATAACGCAGTCGTAAACATAACTCAATGTTGATTTAACTTTTTTTTTTATCTCCAATCCAACGGTATAGTTATCTCTATCATAGCGAGATTCTCTTGTGAGTTATAGTGTTACACTAAATTTAATCTAACATTGTAGCAATGACATATGATTTTCCGCACGACTTCATCAGGATAACCTATGATCGAAGTAGTCAGTTTATCCGTTGGTAATAATCTGGGATTTCATTCCGAACTGAAAATTCCGACGATTCCACCGGCGATTTCTGTCTCCGATTGTTTCCTTTATTCTCGTCTCTGATTCAGCATACGAAAAGTCTCTGATTCTTCCTTGTTGTTCTTCTTCTTCTCGGTTCTCGAGTTAGGGTTTGGGTCTAGCTCTTCTTTGATTCTTCCTTTTTCTTCTTCTTCTCTGATTCTTCCTTGTTCTTCTTCTTCACTGATTATTTTTGGTTTATTGGTTTTTTTCCAAAAAAACCGAAAACCGAACCGATTTTAAAATCGGTTACTTTCGGAAGAGTTTCTAATTTCGGAAAAATCTGATTTCCAAATTGTCTGCTTCGTATCCATCCGTACCGACCTGAATCCCAGGCCTAGTTGGTATACATTAACTATTGGTTTTTAAACACATTAACTCAGATATTTGTCCTGCATTATACGGATTACTATTACCTCTTCTTTGGGTATTACACTAATATCGAGAAATTTTCATAACCTAGGTAAATGATCTAGGAGTATTAATCAATTCTATAGTAGTGTTTGCGTGTGAAAGTCACTAATTTGTACACGAATAAAGGTTTGATTGACGTTTTTTCAGTTAGAAATTTTAAGTTTATTAAATTATAAAGTGATTTTAAGAAATTTCAGTTCGATTTCAGTTACCGAGGTAAGAATAACTCAACCCTTATAAGGTTACCGAATTAAGGATAACTCAACCCTTATTACATTCCAGACGTACAAATAACTCTTCCCTTATTACGAATACCTCAACCCTTATTAGTTATTATGTTACCAAGTTATGAATACCTCAACCCTTATTAGTTATTACGTTACAAAGTTAAGAATAACCAATATATTAGTCGTCGAATACGATGAGGCGGGAATACGAAACATCGTGACTCCTTGAGAAACTGCCATGTTTCTCTCTCTCTCTCTGTTTATCTCTCTGTTTCTATGTTAATTTGCAGACAACTTAATATACTGATTTTTCTCAAAAAATTGTACGCATGAAACATCTATGATTAGTTATCGTACTATTGTTTATTTTTATCGTCTCGATCATATATTGTTCTGATTAATGTCGTGTTATTTTCATATGGCCAGACAAAATATTGAGTTGGATTTGAGGAGGTTGAAGCGTAATCCTCCTTCACACGGCTCAGTCGGTTAGTCTATCATGTTCTTCAACACATTTATAGTCTAACAGACACAAACCTTAAATTTCATCTCTTGTAGGTCTAGTGGAAGACGACATGTTCCACTGGGAAGGATTTATAATGGGAGCAGCTGGTACTCCGTATGAAGGTGGAATCTTCTCACTTACCATCTGCTTCCCTGCTGACTATCCGTACCAACCACCAAAGGTGTCTTTCAAGACGAAGGCCTACCATCTGAACATCAACTGCAGTGGCTCCATTGACATGGATATGTTGAGAGATACGAAATGGTGTTCTGACTTTAGAGTGTCCCATGTATGAATACTTATTTTGATGTTTGTGTCTGTATAATCATTATTAATCAATGTTTCTTCACTGATTGATCAAGTTTCTTGACTGATTAGGTTATGTCCTCCATTTTCGGGTTGATGGTTGTTCCCAATCTAGACGATCCTCTGGTGGCAGAGATTGGTGAGCTGTACATGAGGGATAGGTATAAGTACAAGGCAAATGTAAGAAACTGGACTCTGAAGTATGCTACGGGATGATGAAAACTCTTATTTCCATCCCTATAACTATGACTAATTTGATCTTGTTTTCATTTTTTCGTTTTCTTTAACTGCAAGGAAGTATATTCGAAGTACCATAATCAATAGTAATCACTCAATAAAACCATAACTCAGTCGTAAACATAACTCAGTCATAAAAACGACTCAGTCGTATAGTAAATATAACTCTGCCTTGTGGTGATAATTTCTCAGCCGTAAAATAAACATAACTCTACCTACTAAAGGTCTTGTTTATCTTTGCGTATTTCTGTGTTATGTTCTTTACTTGCCGACTGAGTTATGATTAATTCACATCATAGCCTCATACTACGTAATAAGCATCATTATCCTCGGTCCTAATAATTAATCGATATTAGTGCTCAGTCATAAAATACGTCTAACATATTGTTTATCATTCAGCTGAGTTATTCTTACTGTCTTAGGTATCACTATACAATACAACTAAGTTATTTTTAATTCAATGACTGAGTTATAAAATTTTAAGATGAACGCTACAGCTTAGTTATCTTACCGAAGGCTTCGTTTTCCTATGTGTACGTCTCAAATATAACAACTCAGAGAGTAATTCCGTTCATATAGTTTTAAGACTACTACATAGAGGGACGACAATTGGAGTGCTCTACACCTTGACTAATTTCATTCTTAGTGTCTAAGTTATTGCTAGGTTATCTACTTATCTGCATATTTTATTCGGTTTTTTGTTTTTTTTATAATCATTTGTTGTTTGTATTTTAATTTTGTACTGGCTATGTAGAATTCATAGTTCAAGTATTTTATGAAAACTCTTAAAAGAAATAATCAGCTTGGTAATAAATCATCCGAATGATAAACAATAACCCAGCCGAATGATAAACAATAACTTAGCCGTGTAAACATAACTTTGCCGTGTAAACATAACTTAGTCGTATAATATTGATAAATTTTTTTAACCGATGCAAATGATGTCTTACTACGCAGCTATTAGACAATGATGTGATATTACTTTGTCGAGGTCAAACCCTATCCGGGAATTCTCATGCGTGCCAAAAACTTTTTCTACTTTGACGCGACGTAAGTTTCCCTCTCTTTATTGAAAACGTAAAAAATCTTTCTATAAAAATTACAAGTTGTGTTAGTGCACAATAGCTATGTTAATAGTGCCAATAGCATACTATATGCACATTTTGGTTGCATGTAGAGCACTTTACTACATGGGAAGTGAGATTTCAGGTTTAGAACAAAAGTTGTTTAGAACACTTACAAATAATCATCCAATTAAAGTACTTGATGTAATTTAGTTATTTACATATGGAACAACTTTTATTTTCATATTTACTTGTTACTATAGTCATGTATTGTAAAATTAACTCAGCCCTTATCAAACAAAACTCGACCATATGTACAGAAATCATCTGTAATCTAACAGAACTCAGCCGTCTGAGAATAGGACTAAGTCGTAGACATAGCTAAGCCACTAAATAATAATTGTTAGTCGTAAAAGTAAAAATAACTCACGCACACAATAAAAATAACTTAGCCATTATGTTTATTACTAAACAATAATAATAACCCAGCGGAAAGATAAACAATAACTTAGGCATTTGCACATTTGCAATATATTGGGAACAAAAGTTTGCAATATAAATTAAATAACCGGCCGTAAACGAAAATAATTCTGCATTTAAATAAATATCATCGATACAATCCCAAAGTCTGCATTTAAAAAAAAACACCCGCATTAAAAAAAATCAGCAATACAAATTCAGTTGACACAACGACCGCCACAAATCATCTCCATGAACACACAAATTTCATCTCCATCCTCCATCATAAACTTTATAACAAAAACAACACAAATGGTTAAACCTTCATTTCTCAATTAATAAGCTAAAATCCCGCAATACTTTAAAAAGTTTAAGGAGTGAAAGGAAACCGAATCAGGAGTTTGATTTGGTGCTATACAGGTTGCCATCATACAGAAAACGAACAGAGTAATAACATAGATTTTTCTTCTCGCAATACCGAACCATTAGTTTCTTCAGTTGTGTATGAACACGTAAACTATACATATCTTGGATTCCCTGATTCACATTATTGAAATATTATTGTGTAATAATTAAAATGAAGTAAAAGAAAGAATGAGGAATTCCTAGAATCACCATAAAAGAAGTTTAAATTGCAAAACTACCACACACTCCCAAAAATTCCAAAAATACCACATTCTCAAATGTTACAAGAATATCAAAAACATAAAAAGTAAATTTTAAGGGTATACAATTTAAAATTTTGGGTAGCGCTTCCCTAAATAGATTTTAGGGTTTATTTTTGAAGGGGCTAGGGTTTGGTTTTGACTTTTGAGGTTTTAGGGTTTAAATTTGAAGTTTTAAAGCTTTTTCAAGTTTTGTGGTATTTCTGGAAATAAAAAATTTTTGTCGTAGTTTTTGCAAAAAGAATTAGACTAAATGTTATTTTGTTTAAATAAAGGGAATTTAGGTTAAAAAAGACAAAGTATAACTTCTGGTCGATGAGCTTGAGAATGACTCTCTTCTCCTGTTCCGATTCGGGTGTCGGTGATCTCCTTTTGATACATGATTCTGCAGTTGTAATCGAAGAACTCATGATGTAAAATAGTTTGAAAATATATTTTAGAGAGAGAGATATACTTTAAGTGTGAAAGATACACTATGGGTAAACGTTAATTTATAGAAAAATTTCACTTATAACAAGAAAAAGTATATTGGTAAAACTAATTATTTTTGAGAACTACAGAATCACTTTATATTTGGGCACACACCCACTTCACATTCGTCAAAGATTTGTGGTTTAGAATTTACTAACAAATATAAAAAGGGAAGTTAACCCAAACCTAAAGTCACTATTCTAATAAATTTCTTCGTATTTTTGGTGCATGTATGAGTTATAATTTTATTATAGGATAATCCGCTTGATGTAAACAATTTCCCGGAAAAAAAAACAAAAACAAATTGGACACGTCACGAGTTTAGGGTTTAGGGTTTATTATTTATTGTTTACTATGAAATAGTATATAAGTGAGTTAAGACTCATAATGAGTTACTTAGAGTATATTGTATGTTAATTTTCAACATACATCTCGATAGCACTTGGGATTTTATAAAGTGAATACATACATTTATTAATAGGGAATATTCATTTGTAATTAAAAAGAGGATCTTTGTTAACACATTTTATATGATTCACATTCGTCAATGATTTTTGGTTTAGGGTTTACTAACAAGTCTAAAAAGGGAAGTTAACCCAACCCTAAACCCTTACTATTATGATAAATTTCTCATATACTTGATAAGTTATTTAGTGTACATTATATTGCATATGATTAACTTTATATGAGTTAGATCCCGCTTGAAATCTACATGTTAGGTTGAAAGTAACCGTAATACACCATACATACATCTCGATAGCATTATCAATTCTGATTTAATAAAGTGGATACATACATTTTATTAATATTCACTTTTGATTGAATAGAGGGTCTTTATTAACACATTTAATATAATTAACATTCGTCAATGATTTGTGGTTTAGGGTTTACTAACAAATATAAAGAGGGAAGTTAACCCAACCCTAAACCCTAAACCCTTACTATTCTGATAATTTTCTCATATATTTTATGAGTTATTTAGGGTACATTATATTGTATATAATTAAATTTATATGAGTTATATCTCGTTTCCAAATCTAGATGTTAGGTTTAAGTAACTNTAAGACAACATACATACATCTCGATAGCATTATCATTTCTCATTCAATAAAGTGGATATATACATTTTATTAATATTCAATTTGGATTGAAAATAGGATCTTTGTTAACATATTTTATATAATTCACATTCGTCAATGAATTGTGGTTTAGGATTTACTAACAAATATAAAAAGGGAAGTTAACCCAACTCTAAACCGTAAACCCTTATGATATACTTGTATTTTAGCATATTTATAGCTTTGTTTTGCATCCATTTTAGGT
>OVBE01015683.1:0-11339 GCA_900406425.1 Iberis pinnata | reverse complement strand
TAGAAAATGACAAGAAATGTTATGTAAAAATCCTAAAATTCTAGTGTTATCAACTGCACCTTGTTTACTCATTCTCTAANAACTGATAAGGCACTCAGATGGTTAAAGTCTCTTCCAACAAACTCTATTCAGACTTGGGATGAATGTAAATCCAAGTTTCTCAGCCACTTCTATACCGCTAACAGGACCAATTCTCTGCGAAATATGATGTCTCAGTTTCAGCAAAGTCCTGTAAAATCCTTATATGAATCATGGGAAAGATTCAAGGAGTACCTTCGTGATTCTCCTCACCATGGGTTCTCTGAGCTGAATCTGCTCAACATCTTTTACATCGGTGTAGACCATCAGTATCGACTCTCTTTGGATGCTGCTAGCAATGGTAATTTCATGATCAAATCTGTTGGTGATGTCTATCAACTTATAGAGAACCTAGCTGCAAACAACAGTAACCATTACCCAGATTATGATAAGAGGATGAAGATAACAACTACTAAGAACTTTGAAATTTCATAATTAAAAGGACAAGTTTCAGAATTGAAAGGACAAGTTTCGAAAGTGAAAGTGCTGCTCACTCAGCTTCTCAAGAATCAAAACCAGAAACATGTGAGCTTTAATGAAAGTGCAGAAGCAGCTTGTTTTGCTTCCCAAGACCGAGTGTACCTACCTTAACAATAGTCTTTTGTGCAGAACTCCAACTCATGCGGTATTCAAACAACCTCTCAGCCTAGATTTCGACAAGCACCTCCACCACAAGTTCAACAAGAGAACGAGATGGAAGCCATGCTCCAAAAGATACTGGAAGGTCAGCAACAAACTGAAAGAAACCTAAATGTCAAACTAGACAGCATGTACAATGACTTGAACAACATATTCGAGTCATTGTCCACTCATGTCAAGCATTTGGATACTCAAGTTACTCAGACTTCAGAAGCTGTAAAGAGACAAGTTGGTGTCCTCCCTGGAAAGTTTGAAGAGAATCCAATGGGCTACTGTAAGTCAATAACCTTGGTTTTAGTTGCAAGAGATGATGAATCTTCAGAAAACAAAGATCTGAAAAAGTCATGAAAAGATGCAGATGAAGTGATCGATCGATCCTTAAAGGGATCGATCAATCCTATGTTACGGAAAAGTTCATACTTGTCAGATCGATCGATCCTTACACTTGAATCGATCGATCCAGCTGAAACAGGGAAGCCCGTAAAATTTGATTGATCGATCCGTCGGACAGTAATTCGAAAACTCTCGAGATCGATCGATCCCCTTACCCAGACTGCAACATCTCCTGTTCGAGTTTATAAACCAAAGATTCCTTACCCGGTTGAGCCTAAAATGTCCAGAACTGAACTTGAGGATAATGAGATGATAGGTAAGCCACCAAGTCCACTAAGGAGACTTCAAAAGATGCAAGATCCTGGGGAATTTGTAGTTCCTTGTTTGATCAATGATGTGGAATTCAAGGACTCACTCTGCGATACAAGTGCGAATGTGAGTGTCATGTCAAAGGCTCTTGCAGAGAAATTGGGAATCTCAGGTTTTAAACCATCTAAGATGCCCTTTCAACTTGCTGATAATTCCACTATAACTTCTACGTACTAGAATCATATCAGATTTTCTGGTACAAGTTGGAGGATGTTTAGTCCCTGTTGATTTCCATATCTTGGAAATCTTTCCTATCATCTGTAGGAGTTGTAGTTGATATGCCTAATCAGCATATCTCCCTTACCAAAGTGAAGAAAAGGTTCTTCTACCCAGTATTGCCTCCAAAAGGAACATCTAGAATCACAATGGTTGAGGAGATCAAGATGAAGCATGAATCTCAGATAGAATCTGGTGCTAAGAGTGTAGCTGATGAAGTGATAGTTGGAGATTCTCATGTTCCAACAAAGAGTGCAATCTCAAAGGTCAAAACCAAGGAGAAAGTAAACTTAAATAAGATCAAAAAGGATCCTCAAGTGACTTTGATTTCTCAAGCACTAGTTGGCGATGGAATTAAGTATAAGGTGAATAGAAAAGGTACTTCAAAAACTTTCTAAAAGGTCAAAGCCTTCTTTACCTTAGAGATTAAAGACAAGGGGATTGATGTGGCGAAGGATGTGATGAGTAAAAATCTGAAACTGATGATTTCAGATTATGGTGATTGTATTGGGGCATCTCTTGATGTTGATCTAGCTCCAGCTTAGGAGGTTAGTTCGTCAAGCTAATGACGTTAAACAAGCGCTGAGTGGGAGGCAACCCACTATTTGGTGTTTTAGATTAGTTATTTTTGATTTCTGAGTCAGTCCAAATTTAGGTTACTAATTTGCTAATTTTTAGTTGTGAGTTCAAAGTGTTTCAGGTGAGTTCCGAATGAAGAAAAACTGGTCGGATGCAGAGATCGATCGATCGATCCATCTATGGATCGATTGATCCATCAATATCAGAACTACAGAGAATCAGATCGATCGATCCGTCTATGGATCGATCGATCCGTCGTTTATTCAGAAGCTAGTTGATCTCCTTCACAGGTAAGTACCGAAACTCTCTTTGAACTCATGGTTTTCGTTATTTTTCTTTATTATGGTCTTATTCCTTCTCTTTGATTTATTTTCACACTCGAATGGTGTCATTTAAGTCTGGGGGGGGGTTTATAGCTACTAATCGTGTTTTGTGTCTTTTTGATGTTTCATAAGTTTGGTGAAAATTTTCAAAAATTTTTGGAATTAGTCGAGTTGAAGGAACAATGACCATAATCTATGATGATAACCAATCTAGTGTGAGTATAATATTGATCTTTTTAGATTTTTGGCTTAGATTTAACTGATATGTTTAGGATTGGAACCCCATTGCTGATTGTTTTGTTTTTGAAAGTCTGGATCTTTTGGATTGTTGATGATTTGATGCTAGCTCTGCCATGATAGGACTTAATACTGAACTTAATTTCTCTTGCTTGTGGTGGTAAGATACTTTGAAAGCTAAGTGTCTTGTTCTTCAGTGTTCTGTAAAACCGACAAGTTCTTTCCGTATGATCCAGATCCTTTCTCTCCCTCCCTTCAGAAAAACCGGTTTAGAAAAAGTGTTGAAAGCGTGACCAAGAAGTTTGTAGTCATTTTCGGGCTATTTTAAAAGCAGTAAGAAAAATATAGAAAAGAAAAAACGCAGCCAAGTGCGAATCTTTCGAAAAAAAAGAAGAAAAAAATGCAAAAAAGTGCGAATCTTTCAAAAAGAAGTGAGAACGGGGGAAAAAGGGTTAGGGCCAAAATTCGTTGGATGCTCGGTTTGGTATGGGGATTTTGATAGAAGAGGTGCTTGTGCGCATTGAATTAAAATCCCATAGGTAAGAATGCATTTATTTTAATCAAATTGAACTTAATGAGCTGGTTGAGATGACTTGATGGTTTGATTGATGTTGGTTTTAGAGTAGGAAACAAACTTTTAGTTATGTGGTGGTTACCAGTTCTTTCATAATGGTTGTTTAGGATCGGCATCTTTTAAGTTTTGATAGCTATGCTTAAGGTTGCTGAGATTCTGAGAGTTATTGTGTGGTCCTTTTCAAACCTCTTTTCTGGATTTGGTTTTTGTTTTACTTGAGGACAAGCAAAGATCTAAGTCTGGGGGAGTTGATATCACTCGATTTTAATGCTTTTAAGTGGGTATTTATACTTGCTATTTGAATTATTCGAGTGTTTTCCTTGTAGTTTTGGCATATTTTCATGATTTTAGGTGTTTGGGACGTTCTTAGCAAAAACATGGATTTGTGCACAAAATGGACGCAAATTGGCATATGCAGATGCAGAATTCGGCAGAAGGGTCAAAAGTTTACCAATTCTTTAAGATGTTTCCGTAGATGGATTGAGCTGAAATTTTGACACAAGATAGCCACGTGAGTTAGCTTTTATATGGAAGTTTTTTGAGGTTAATCCATTGGAGAAATCGAAAGTTATGGCGATTTTACTGAAGACGGGTCAAGTTGTCTTGCAGAAGAAGCATGTGCAGAAAGTGCGACGACAGATCGATCGATCCAAACCTCCTAGAAACTTACGTAAGTTGAGATCGATCGATCTGGGAAGGGATCGATCGATCCGCGCACTCGAGAATCACAAAAATCATCCAAAATTACAATTTTGCCTTCAAGACTCATCAAGACTTTTCCTTATTGGTTTTATATTATTTTTCCTTGTTTTTAGAACTATAAAAGCCTTAGGCTTAGGGTTTTTAGAGACAAGCAATCATTCAATCACTTTTTATTTTAGAGAGTTTTTACAGAGAGACGAATCACATCGTTGTGTTCTTGGAGAAGATTTCTAAACTCTGTCTTTTATTTATACAATTTGGTTTTTGAATATGTGTTCTTCTCTGATTATCATTTGTGTTTACTTTTTAATGTCTGAGTAGTTCACTTGTTAGGTTTTAGGGTTTCTCCCAGGAAAACCAGGTTAATTGTTAAGGTTTGATATGATGGATTGAAATTGTTAGGTTCTCAGTCTAGATTTGATACCAATGCATGAATTAAGCAGGCCATTTAGTTCATTGATATTAGATTGGTAAACACAAAATGATTTGGTTTAGAGATCTGATCTAGTCTAGATGAGTAAGTGTCTTTGCTTGCAGGAGTATTGTCTTAAGGGCTTATGAACATATTGAATTTGAATTGAAAAATATGTTTGAATTATTTAAATACGGCGGGAGTTTTTCTTTAGTAATTCGAACATAGGGATCTAATACTTCGGGAGAAGATTAGTCTAGCTTGTGTCATTTGAGTTGGGAACTATTTTCAAAGAAAATCCTGCATATTAACCTTGACTTTTAACCTGAATACCTGTGGAATTCCCTATAGCCTAGAGTTTTCGTTATTTGTTTACAACCGTTTTTACTTTATCGTTTTTGCTATTTTCTAAATCAACACCATCTTTTAAATATGTTCCTAGCTTGATTCCATTTTAAATTGAGAGTCGTACATTCTTGTTCTATGTGGACTCGATCCCTCATATACTACTGTGTTTGCTGTGCACTTGCAGTGAATATATTTGGGTTAAAACCTGAGTGTATCAGTCGTGCAGTGGTGTTATTTACCTCTGAATCTAAAAAGAATCCTAGATGTCCATTTTATCGTTGTCCAAGTAAACTAGATGTGAGTAATTTTGATTGCTTTGTTTATTTGATTTGAATCATGGTAAATTTTCCTTTGTTTTGAATAAGATCATTTATTTTAATGGGTTGAAGAAGCGGTTCTTGAAGAGGTTGAAGAAGAAATACCGCAACTCAAAACCATTGCAAATGATGTTTGCACATTGAAATCTAAGGTTGAAGAACTTAATTCTATTGTGAAGGAATTGAAAAAAGAGGTAATCTCAAACAAGATGGAAATTAAGAAGTCAAAAAGGATCATTAAAGCTTTGTTCGTCCTTCTTTGTATCATTTTCATGGTGTTTGTTCTCTTTGTTTTCAGTTAAGGCTTTAAGAAAGACAATGTATTGGCATTGTATGTTGTGGTTTTTGTTGTGTCTTTGTACCTTTGTTGTGACTTTGTGGCTTCGTTCTATTCTTTGTTGCTTTGTTGTATCTTTGTGCATTGTAAACACTATGGCTTTGTTGTGTCTTTTTAAACAAAGTAACATAGTAACACAAAATAAATTACAAAAACAGTATCCTTAATCATTCGAAGAGAAGTACAAATGTAGCATCCTACAACAAAACCATCTCATATCCTTCAATAAAAACTATCTCAAATCATACGAGAAAAACCATCTCATTTTCTACAACAAATTTGGCATTACTAAAATTTCTTGTGATCTACTTCCTTTTGTTCATCCTAGTGTTCCCCCTTCTTCTTTTGATGCATTATACTAGGAAGATATATTATAACACGAAGAAATATTAACCAACACAAAACAAACCTTTCGAGGACGACCTCTAGGAAATTTTTGTTCAGGCTTTGCTGCTAGACTTGACAAATGGTATACATGTGACTTTCTTCCCTACAATCGGAACATGCGATGATTCTTCTCTTACTGTCAAGTTTGGTGGTGGATAACTTGGTAGTTTCATTAGGTCCCTTTGGCCTATCATGGTTTCTCGGCCTCCCTAGATTGCTTGTCCCCACATCACTTCTCTCTCCATCATTTTTTATTGATACATCTCTGAAATGACCAATTAGATCGGGATATTTTTCTTCTTCCACAGCCTCAACAGTTGCCTCGTTCTCATTGACCAATTCAGCATCATGATCTTGAACCACCTCGCAATCATCTCAAGGAATATTCATAATCAAGGGCTCGATATCCTCTCCCATCGCATCTATTCCATTATCTTTCAAAATATCTTCTTCAACCGCATATGCTTCGGGGACACAAATAGCTTATGCATTTGAGTCATTACAATGATTTTTGCCTTTCTTCTTCCCTAGATTCCCAAAACAAACCCGCATTGTTGAAGAATCTTTTAGAAGCCACAGATTTCAAAGAATATGAGAGAGATAGGTTGTTTTTGTAAGAGTTAGGGTTTGACGTCAATTTGGATATTTTGGTATTTTTAAGTGTGTTTTGAAACATCATCGTTTTATTAAAAGATAAATTAACATCCGTTAAACATAATTATAAAACAATAAACAGTTGACTTTCATGAGATCAAACTGGTATGATCAACCAAAGTACCGGAAATTAAGTTACATGTTTGAGAGTTCGGAAATTAAACGGTTTCTTGTTTTTCAACAGTTCAGAAGTTTTCTGACCATTTTTACTTTGATTGTATACCAAAGATCACGAACCCTCACGATCACAAAATTACCTTTTGGCTCAGAGTTCTCTGCTTATAGAGTTCAGGAAATTAAACTGTCTTTTTTTATAGGTCGACAAAATTAAAAGTTATGGCTGCTTAATATAGTAAATAAACTAAAGAAGAAAAATAAAACAAAGAAAAGTTTTATTTGATTTGATGACCATACACTAATATAGCTATCATTTATTTCGAAGGGTCCACCTGTTTAACTGTCCAATCAACAAAACTTTTTTTATTAGATTGAGAGTAGGTGAGATTTAGTTTTTGTCCATATTTACTATATATTCATTTTACAATCCAGTGGTTCTTAGATAGTAGTGGTTTGGTTATTCGTATATGACATTTGATTTGGTTGAACCATCGGCTTCATTTGCTCACTGAATTTTTTTTATATATTTTTTTCCACCACTCGATATTTATTTACTTACAAAAGGTTTGCTATCTATTGTTGAATTTGCCACTGGAGTATTATTTAAGAACCTTCAAATATTTAAACGTGCATATATAATATCTCGACTATATGTAAACATAATCCATAACAAAAGTTAATACAATATTTTACTCTTTCATGCATGCATAAATATTTACCACTCATTGTTTCAACATATGCCTAAAACTTACCTCAAGTTTTTTTTTTCTTANTTTTTTTTTTTTTTTTTTTTTTTATAAATCTCAATTTCTTTTCTTGCGAAAACTTACATCAATTCCGCTTGTTAGAATGTGGATGTTTGGAACTTAGTAGATTCTAGCGAATGAACAAAATAGAAAGGGAAACAATATTTCAAACTTTTCGTCTTCCATATATAGACAAGTTATCTTTCGGATTTATTATAACTTTAATATATCTTTAGCTTTATCAATATAAAAATCCATTATCTGAAACTACACGTAAAATAAAGGTGATTTAAAGCCAAAATAAAAGTGATTGACGTATTTTGAGAAAAGGGAGTAAGACCACCTTCAATTGAGATGATTAGGAGGTGTTTAACAAACAAAAAAAATACAAAAGTAAATAAAAAAGGAGAAGGATCGATCTTTAGTATAACGCTTTTAGAATCATGTGCTTAGTGTCATGTGTTGGCACTAGGTTGGATAATTTTTTTTTTTTTTTTTTGCAAATCGATTGTTGTTTTTTTTTCTTTTCTTTTTTTCTTAGAGTTTTTCGATCTAAACCGAAGATTTCACGAACCGAACCGAGCTATATAGAGAAACCTAATCGGCACAAAAAGAATTTTCAATTTCAGTTCGATAATCGATCGGTTTATTATTATTTTTTTTTGAAAAAAACAAAAAAAATCGATAATAACCAAAAACCAAAAATAACTGAAAAAATAACTGAAAATTAACTGAATAAACCGAACTTCAAAAACAAAAACCAAACTTAAAAAACCGAAAATCGATCTTTCGGGTATTCGATTCGATTCCGGTTCTTCGGATCCTAAATTGTAATACCCAATTCTAATATTCGGTTCGGTTCCTGATCGGTTCCGGTTTTTGATCATATCCTAAATTCTAATACCCAATTGATATTTTTATATTTTCTTGTATGAAATGCATTTCATGTCTATTTCATCTTTAATTTATTTGTGATATGTATAATATAATGTTTATAAATTAAAAAATTTAGGAATCTAAAATGGTTTAAGAATTAAAATGTAAAAAAACATGTTTTTATTTTTAAGCATCACAAATATCTTTATCATTGGAAACAACAAGATTATTAATCTAACCAAAAGTTTCTTATCCATTAAATTTAATAAAAAAATACTTAAACACTTTCCATTGTTGCTTAACCATTGGAGATGCTCTAATACATCTTCTTCATTTTTGGTAAAAGTACTACATCTTATTTGGGTACCCCAAAATATGTATTTTTAGGCCACATTGACGATCCGAGTTGCAAGTTTGTACTGCACGTACTATTACTAAATTAATCATAGATGATTTATCGTTGATACGTTCTTAAAGTCACTAATTAATATATTGATACTTCGGATAGATAGTGGTTGATTTCTTAAAATTTGGACCTAAGGAATTAGTAGTGGAGCATATACCTGCATGCATGAGAAACTGAAGAAATACATACTTATTATTATCTCCTTTTTATTGATTGGACAAAGCAAACTTTCACATGAAACAAATCAAAAAGAAATGAGAGCAAATTTACAAATACATATGACTATTGATTGCGTGTATGAAGGACCATTACTTGTCAACACACACGTTTCAAATTTATTGCAATAAAACTTTATAATACGTTGAAAATGATGAGAAAGCTTTCTTCGCCATGGATCTTCTCTTTAACTTTATCTTTCTCTTATTATAGTTACCAATAATGGTTTCATCTTGTCTTTGTCTTCTTGTGTATACATCGTGTTCTCCTGCAAATTATAAAATATGCAATATAATTATAGTCATATATACATCCACGTAGGATTTTACATCTTTTTTTGTTAATTTAAATAACAAGGTGTGTAGATGTTAGTATAGTGAGAGAAAGTACCCTGATTGAGAATTCTAATAGTGGTACGGAGGAGGAGGAGATGTGTAGAGGTAAGGATGGTGTGGAGGAGAGTAGTGGTGGACTGGAGGAGGAGAATAGTGTTTAACCGGTGGTGGTGGTGATTTGTAGACGTACTTTGGTGGAGGTGGTGACTTGTAAACGTACTTTGGTGGGGGTGGAGAATGGTAAACGGGAGGAGGAGAATAGTGTTTAACCGGTGGTGGTGGTGATTTGTAGACGTACTTTGGTGGAGGTGGTGACTTGTAAACGTATTTTGGTGGGGGTGGAGAATGGTGAACTGGAGGTGGAGAATAGTGTTTAACCGGTGGTGGTGGTGATTTGTAGACGTACTTTGGTGGTGGTGGTGATTTGTAAACGTACTTTGGTGGGGGTGGGGAATGGTGAACTGGAGGAGGAGAATAGTGTTTAACCGGTGGTGGTGGTGATTTGTAGACGTATTTTGGTGGAGGTGGTGACTTGTAAACGTACTTTGGTGGGGATGGGGAATGGTGAACTGGAGGAGGAGAATAGTGTTTAACCGGTGGTGGTGGTGATTTGTAGACGTACTTTGGTGGAGGTGGTGACTTGTAAACGTACTTTGGTGGAGGTGGGGAATGGTGAACTGGAGGAGGAGAGTAGTGTTTAACCGGTGGTGGTGGTGATTTGTAGACGTACTTTGGTGGTGGTGGTGACTTGTAAACGTACTTTGGTGGGGATGGGGAATGGTGAACTGGAGGAGGAGAGTAGTGTTTAACCGGTGGTGGTGGTGATTTGTAAACGTACTTTGGTGGTGGTGGTGACTTGTAAACGTACTTTGGTGGAGGTGGAGAATGGTGAACTGGAGGAGGAGAGTAGTGTTTAACCGGTGGTGGTGGTGATTTGTAGACGTACTTTGGTGGTGGCGGTGATTTGTACACGTACTTTGGTGGGGGTGGGGAATAGTGAACTGGAGGAGGAGAATAGTGTTTAACCGGTGGTGGTGGTGATTTGTAGACGTATTTTGGTGGTGGCGGTGATTTGTACACGTACTTTGGTGGGGGTGGGGAATGGTGAACCGGAGGAGGAGAGTAGTGTTTAACCGGGGGAGGAGGAGACTTGTACTCGTAATGCTTAACTGGTGGTGGAGGAGAAGAATAGAAGTAGTTAGCGTTTGATTGAGATACAAAGGTAAGAGAGATTGCTAAAACAAGCAAAGTTGCTATCAAAGAGGGCATTGGAGACCCCATGCCTGTTATGTTCTGTTTTGCTTTGGTTTGTGATCTTAGATGCTTCCCTTCGAACCCTTTATATAGCTGTTTCCGATTTTACTTTTTCACTTCGACACCTCCTTGTAAGAATAGTAAAATAAGGTAATGTAAAAAGTCCAAGCAATAATGTACACCAAACACAAACATATATATTTAATAATTAATACTATAGAGAAAGAAGTGATGTTGGTCTCTCCGACTTTCATTATTATTGTTTCTTTAAGCAGTCGATTATTGACATGTTGTCCATGTTCGAACAACGTATCGAATCTTATGACTTTCTTAAAGGGATGTTAGATCTAGAGTTAATTTTCAGAAATCTCACGATTTTTTATTGTGCTCCCCTTGATAATTCTCATTTTTAGATTTTGATGTGAAAAATGTACTTGAGAACAATAAAGCAATGTACGAAGACAATAAAGTAGGATGTTGCGATAGGAACTAGATATGGCCTCTAAGACTAAATACAATCGGAGGTTGAATAAAATTATTCAACCATTGAATCTCTACAATGCATTGGTTGAATAAAAAAAAAAATGAGATGGCATCAATCGGTAGAATTCTTTCAACTAGTTGAATGAAAAAAAATTGGGTCCCATGATGACACATGTAATCGTAGGATTGGTTGCGGAAATTTAAAGATTTATTGTATAAAGATAATGTTAGGTGTTGATTTTCTATTGGNTTATTGATATTTTTTTTCAACCAAATTATTTGTGCTCAATTATTGTATAATATATTATTTTCTATATTTATAAATTTTATATCAAGATTCGTAATTTCTTTTTCTCTATAAACAGAAACTTGTTTCATTTGATTTGGACACAGAAAAAAAT
>OVBE01015682.1:0-11339 GCA_900406425.1 Iberis pinnata | reverse complement strand
AACTTTATTTTGACCACTCTCAAAAATGTGCTCTCCCTTTAATAGTATAGATAATAGGTTATTTGAATGAATTCAAGCTTCTAGAAAAACGTCTCATGCAGCCTTCAAGATTGGGTAGAGGCCAAAACAATTAAATCGAAAGGCCCTTCAAAGATAGTGGACTTTCGTGTAAAAGCCTAACAAGCCCGTATCAAAATTCGGATAGATAAATCTCGTCCGTTGATAATAATAAATAAGATATAAACCGTACGATGTAGGGCTGGAGAGGCCTTTATAAACCGATAATAGGTATGGAAGCCTCCTCCGGTGAAGCTAAACAAAAATGGTGCAGCGTCTTGTTTACCGGTCGCGTCACAGTTACGCCACCAAATCGAACCAGCACAGGATCGTCAAAACCCCAGGTCTGATTCAAAATCTGTCTCCATCGAACTATAGCAATGTTGATTTGTATTGATGGTGTAGGAGGAAAATTGACATACCAGACCACTAAGAAGCGTGCTAGTGGACCGAAATGCCCCGTTACCGGCAAGCGTATCCAGGGTGTAAGTCCCTCTACTTTTTGAGATACAACATAGTATTAGTTTGTGCTTATTGACGGTCTTGTGCTGGTTAGATTAATCAACATCAGTACATAACTTTATCATAAGCTACATTAAGTGCCGCTTTGTATTTTTCAAGTTTCTTCTTTTTTTGTTTGTAACTGTTCTACTTAGCGGCAGAAATCTGTAATCATCTTGAAACTCCTTTGCATTTGCTGATTTTTATAACAACTCATCTACTTTCGCTTCTATAGATCCCTCACTTGAGGCCAGCTGAGTACAAGAGATCTAGATTATCCAGAAACAGGAGAACTGTGAACCGTGCTTATGGTGGAGTTTTATCTGCTTCTGCTGTTAGAGAAAGGTTAGTTCTTTGATCTCATTTTGTAACCAAGACCAAAGACAACTACTTCTTGTTCTAATTAATGTTGTGTTGCAGAATCATCCGTGCTTTCCTTGTGGAGGAGCAAAAGATTGTGAAGAAGGTGTTGAAGCTTCAAAAGGCAAAGGAAAAGGTAGCTCCCAAGAGCTAGATTCTCTATTAATTTATGTTATATGGCTCTGGCTAGCAATACTACTGGTTGCAAAGGTTGGTAGAAACATTGTCTACTCATCAAAATTCTTAAGCTTTTTTTTTTGTATTCGTTTCCAGTCTTTACCCTGTCGACATTCTCTGCCCTTTGGTTTTGGTTTCTCCATTTACATGTTGAGTTTATATTTCACGTTTCTACTCTTAGCCCCTCCAATCTTCTTCTTGATTTCAGTGTGATTCCTTATCACTCAGTCATTGTTCAAAACTTTTGACATGGAGATATGCCTAACAGATTGATATAAACGTATGGAGACCATATATGAATTGAATTATTAGTTATCTGATTAATTTGTAAATGTATTAGTTGATGAGACCATAGATGATCCAAAATTATGTTTTTGCAAGTGTTGTTTTAAAAACAAAGAAGATGAAGCGCCAATGTAATGCTTCCTTGTACAAAACGGTCAAAGACATTTAGCAGAAAACAAAACATACTGTTTAAAGGTAAGCACCGACCGTATCACCTAGATTGTTCCCAGAAGTGACTTAGTTTGTGGCAAGTCCAGCTCATATTACCTAATATATTGACTTAGATAAAGCTGGTATATACAGAAAGCAATGCAGAAAGAAGAAAACTTTATCAAGAAACTTACAAGTAATGCAAATAGAAGACTTAGTCAAAGAAAAAAAAGCAAATATGTATTGTGGTAGTATATATGAACAGAGAAGGCTTTTCTACAAACCTATATTATGAAAAAGAGATTCAACTAATTAACCAACGTCCTCCTGCTTGTTGATGAGGTTGATTCTTCTTGCATTTCTCTAGTATATTGGTGTTCCTCTTAAGAAAATGGCTGGGATTTGTTGTGGATAGGATCTGATCCTCGCCTTACACGTCTCTTGCTTGATTTGAATGTATTATTCTTTTCTTCTTGCATGTGGCGGTGCATTTCACTTGGCTCAACTCTTGCTTGTGTTTGTCTGATGAAAAACTCTCCATGTCTCAAGGCTGACACCTTGTCTGCTAGTGTTGTAATTCCTATGCAGACAAGAAGAAAAAGCATAATTCTTGTACTAGAACCCAACATTTCTCTTCTTAAGGAGACAAGAAGAATCAGAGTGTCTTTCTTTTCTTCTAAGAAATGAGAATGTGGTTATAGCCTTCTTGTGACTTGCTCTCCCTGTAGATATATATATATATATATATATCAGTCTTGAGCTTTAAAGTGTAAAGCATAGTGTGGGACCCTAAGGGCAACATTTAGATTCACTTAATAAAAATATATTGCTTTGGAAATCTAAGTATAGATTTAATAAGGCTGTTACGGAAGAATCTGATAATGATTGTGTAAAAGAGATAAGAAGTTAAGTATCTTTCTTCATCTCTACATTTGTAATTTGCTTTTGTCTAACCATATCTTTTTCATTCAAATCTTGACTGGAAATTTGGCCAATTTGTGTTTTTTTTTTTTTTTTTTGGAAACCTTCCTATTTAGCCATAGCCACAATATTACAGCAACTCACCTTCACTTCACTAAAACTTGTGTTCTACTTATCCTCATTTTTTCCACCACCTATAAGCTCCCTACATAGAGCATTATATATAATATTTTGGATTTCATAAGTATTAGCATAATGGTTTTTTATATTGATAATTACATATACTGATTATAATAAAATTTTCACCTTTTATATCATATATCATATATACATATATATTAGAATAATTTAGATATAATGAAAATTTCACATTTTATATCATATATAAATTATAATAATTTAGAATGCACACAGTGTCTACTAATTCCGCTTTAACTTTAACCTTACATTTTTTGTTTTATATATATAATTGACCTTTATAAAATGGGGTACATGACTACATGAGGTGAGGATCCCAAATTTTTTTTTTTTTTTTTAATCGTGATGTGTCCATGTCCGGCTCTATGCCTATCCTTGTCAAGGGATTTGGTTATGCGCCAATTTCTATTAGTAGTTGCTAACATTTCTATTGCTTTGCCATGTTCTTTTTTATAATTCATGTATTCTATACCTTTGATTCAGACAATTTTGGAATTTTGTGCCTCGTTAAATACTTTCGTCGTATAAATCATTAAGACCAAAGTCGAGAAACCAACTGCTCTAGCAAACAGAGTGAGTTTCCTGTAAAACTCAAACATGACAAACAATTAATTATTTAGCATGGACCGAGTTATTGTACTACAAGATCACACCCGCTGAATTTCGCTTCGCTGGGACAACTGCTTATCAGTACCCACATATATATAGTTAGTTGGGAAATTCGTTTTCGTACATATGAACCATGCGGTTACATATTTGTATTCATTAATTTTTGAATTTTCATATCCCATTACAAAGTCTTCTCTTATAAATATATTGACCGTTACGGCGTCAACTCATATGTTAATGTGGATGACTCAAATGATGATATGAACTTTACACTGGTATCTAAAAGAAACGTTGCCGTCTAACAAAATTAAAGTGATAATTCTTTTTTCAAAACAATATCGTTATACTCAATAAATCAAGTTAAGTTCCACATGTACGTTGTCGTTTTAATGAGTAGAATGATGCCGTTTTGACATATAAATTTGTCATTTTAAGTTTTTTAACGACAACGTTCTCTCATATACCAGTATACTGTCCAAGTCATTGTCTAAGTCATCTCCATTTAACAAAATAGTTCATGCCATAATGGTCAATAAATTTATAAGAGTAGAATTTGTAGTAGAGATATGAAAACTCAAAAATTAATGAATGCAGATAGTTAATAGCATAGTCCATATGTGCAGGAACGAATTTCCCAATTAGCTATATGTGCGTGTATGGATAAACCGTTATGTTGAATTTCGTTATGTTCTTTTGTGGATATATAGAAGTCACGATGTAGTGGTTTGTATTCTTATTTTGTTTCAAATATAGCATATTCACCGCATCAAATGCTTTTTAACTTGATTTCACAATTTGTACTTTGAAGTATATAGAATGAATGCCTTTAACTTTTGGGGACAATAGGTATAGGTTCAATACTAATAATTCCTTTGTTGTTAAGGAATGGCATTAAAACATCAGACCGGAGTCGTGGGCCACGCGAACCGTTACTACTATTCCATTGCTACACCCTACTGTAGCATTAGCAAGCTACTCATATAAAGCATCAAACTTTGGCCAAAAAAGAAACAAATACGTTTATTTTTTTCATTAAAACTGATTATATATGAACTTAGTTTTTTTTAAATGAAATTGATGAATTATTTTATCTTTTTAGGATTTTTGAAGTTTTTCTAATTTTTTGAAATTTTATGATTTTTAACCATTTTTTGAATTTTTATAATTTCTGAAAAATTTTATGATTTTCTGAAATTTTTATTATAATATTTTTATGGTTTTTAAAATAAATTGATGAATTATTTTACTTTTTAGTTTTTTTGAAATTTTTATAACACTTTTAAAGTTTTATGATTTATTATGATTTTTTAAAATATTTTACGAATTTTTTATAATTTTTTATTAAGAAATCAAATTTTTTGATAAAGAAAATTAACGTAGCGAACGCCGCCGTTAACTTTTCCGCTAGAGAAAACGGTGAAAAAGACGGCGTGTAAAGCGGCTGCTATTTTCAGGGTTTTTAATATGATTTTTGATAAATTAAAGATTGAAAGTGTTAGTAGCTCAGTATGAAGGTTTAAAGTGTTAAAAAGTAACATTGTGAAAGTTTTTTATAAGATTTTCTCCTTTTTTTAAGCAACAACATCGGCTTCTTCATCTTTATCTTTTCACAAATATCACATCAATATCGATCGACAAGACATTTTTTAATGTAATGCCTCGTAGTTAGTTTTTCATGAGATATTATTACTATGTAGTACTCTTGGATAAAATTAATTTACCGAATATATATACACACAATATAAACTACAGTTCCCACTGTATATAAAAAATACCATTTAATTTTATTTTGAGAGATTCGATATTTGCTTGCCAAGTTTTAAGACTAATTGTTACTTTTGTGCGTTTGTTTATACCTCTTAGTGCTTTTTTTTTCCACAGATCTTAATTCTCAATGTAATGATTCAAAAAGACCCAATTTGGTTTGATATAGCTCCCTTAATTATTATTCTCTTTTTCTTTATCAGATTTCTCTTTCTTTTCTTGATTGTTTCCATTTAAATTTTATGTAAGCAATTTGTTATTTTGGGTCACATGGTATTTGGAACATTATGAAGGATCAGGTTCTGTCTCAACGTAACATAGTGCGGATTCAATATTTGCTTAAGGCTCCCAAACAAAGCAGGAGGAGACCAGTCTTTGGTCCCAAAAAAAAAAAAAAAGAAAGAAAACAAACAAAATAAACATTTGCTGATTTTGAGTTCCCCTTTGCTTTTTTGCATTCTCGAGGTTAGTCCTAAAGTTGCAACTTTTCCTTTACTTAGAAATCCCAAAATATACATATAATGAAAAAGAACGAAATCTTGAATGTCGATCCTTATAGGAGATTATTTTGTTTCGTTTAAAATAAAATAAAAAAATTAAAAGTGGTGATATTCTAATTCTGACGGAGTCTTTGATGTGACCAATGAGATCTCCGATGTGGTCATGAGAATGGATAAAAAAAAAGATTAAAGCAAAGCAAAACAAAAGCAAACTTGGGTTATAATTGAAACATAGATAGATGATGGTGATTTTCCCTTCGGTGGATAAAGGTCTAATGCATAATCATTAAAACAAATGGCTGATGTAATTACTGTTTACACCATTGATTTCACTCTTTTTTCCCTATAATCTTCTAAACACAACAAATCATCCAGGACTCCAAGCTATATTAAATAAAAATATTCATGGTGACACAAAATAAAATAAAAAATTATTCATATTTACATAATAGACAATCAAATTCAATCTCTTATCTAATAAAAAAAAAATCGACAATCATTAAACTACTTACTCTTTTTTATCTTGTTTTCTTTTTAAAAAATGCATTTTTAAAAAAAATAAAAAATAAAACAACATATTCTCTAATCTTTTTCTTCATTATTCAATGATTATATTCCAATTATGTAATATAATTAATTCTTAATAACATATTTTAGTTTTTTAAGTTTTCTACTTTGTCCCAAATAATTTTATTTTAACAGTAAAATCACTAGATAACACATATCACACATGATCACAAATATATATATATATATATATATAATTACAATACAACATTTTAAATATTATGTTTTTGTTTACTAAAAATTACAAGTCAATGTTGTGCTCAATATGTTTATATTTATTTGTGAAATTAGTTATATAAGTTAAAATTATCTATAAGATGTCCTGTATGTTCTATCGAATATATATTCTTATTATATTTTAGAATTTAAATTACTTTTATAAAAAATAACACGTCTATCGATAATATTATAGTATATAAAATAGTTATACATGAATCATAAAAAATTAAAGATAAATGACTATTTTTTTTTGTTAAAGGATTTTTTATTTAAAATTTTTTAATACATCTAGGTCCACTATCAAACCAGGCCTAGATCCAAAATCAAATCTAAAAAACAAATCGGATCAGATTTACCAAAACCATGAAAATTACAAAATAATACAATTAAATCAGAAAACTAATTTTAACCTAATTTCAGAAAACTCTAGGTTCAAAGAGGATAACCCTCTACTTGAGCGGCCGCCGCCCATACATGATCACATTTATTTGTCAATGTTGTGCTCAATATGTTTACATTTATTTGTGAAATTAGTTATATGACTTAAAATTATCAATAAGCTGTCGTTATATATTCTATCGAATATATATTCTTATTATATATTAGAATTTAAATTACTTTTATAAAAAATTATAACACGTCTATCGATAATATTAAAGTATATAAAATAATTATACATGAATCATACAAAATTAAAGATAAATGACTATTTTTTGTTAAAGGATTTTCTATTAAATTTTTTTTAATATATCTAGAAATAGGCCCACAATCAAACCAGACCTAGATCCAAAATCAAATCTAAAAAACAAATCGGATCAGATTTACGAAAATCAAGAAAATTACAAAATATTACAATTAAATCAGAAAATTAATTTTAACCCTATTTCAGAAAACTAATTTTAACCCAATTTCATAAAACTCTAGGCTCAAAGAGGAGAACCCTCTACTTGAGCGGTCGCCGCCCACAAGGTCTGCGGATCTGACTAGACCTAGGTTTCGGCCGCCGGACGGAAGCTTCCGAAACATATTCCGACCAAAATCTGGAACTGCCCACATAAAGACGACGGTAAAGGAGGAGGAGAGATGTCGGTCTGTGATTCATGCGCCAACGAGAAAGGAAGAAAGTAAAGAGGAAGCCGATTTATCGGAGAGGACATGAGGGTCTTTACCGGCGAAGCAGATTTTAGTGCAGAACCAGAGGGATGAGCCACCGACCTCAAGCGAAAGTCACACAGTTACAGGCAGGGGCATATGTACATACAAGTATTATGTGGCATGTGCCACATACTAATTTGATTTGTTAGATTGGTTGGTTAAGGTTACTTCAAGTTTCTTAGAGGTGGGNNGGGGGGGGGGGGGGGGGGTTCAATTCCCACCTTTGTTATTTTTTGTATTTTTCTCTCTTTTCATACGTAAGTGAAAATTTTTGTTTTTGCTCCATACTAATTTTTTCTCTAGATCCGCCCCTGGTTACAGGGATATTCCTACTTTGTCGGCGGTAGATCTCCTACCAACGAGGGACACCCCTACTTTGTCGGCGATAGATCTCTTTCCGGCGAATGGATCTCTTCCTGTTTTTCATTTGCCCGCCTCTATGTGCATCGCGATGTTTAGTTTGATCAGACTCATACGTCGAAGCATGGCTTCTCCTGGTACTACCGTCATGGTGATTTGCGGAAGAGACTCATGGCGATTTGGATCTAGACTTGGCACTGGAGAAGCGTGAGTCGGAGTCCGTCGCTGCTGGATTTTCGTCGGCGGATCTTTGTCTCGGTGCACGACGGTTGTGATCAGAAGGAGAAGGTGGTGGGCCTCCGTACTCTACCGCTCGTATCACTGCTTCAAACTTTCAATGTCGAAAGAGGAAAAAGAGAGAAGGAAAGAGAAAAAAAATTGCAAATAAATTTTTTAAATGACTAATTTACAATTGAAATAATTCATCTTATTTGAAACGAAGAAATGAATAGTGTTATTTCAATATTTACATTATTTAATTTTTCATTTCATTTTGAAGTAAGAAACAAAGTATCATTACAGTAAATTTTAAATGGGTAAATGTAGGACGATTAAGAAAAATGGTGTAAAGGTGGACTTGCGAATGTCTTTTTATAGGGAAAAAAGATTTAGCAGATTTATGGCCTAACAACATATTTAGCTTAATGGAGACTAAACCGAATCTAGTTGCAAAATTAAAAAGCAGTCCCAACATCACAACAATTCTAATCCTTCTATATCACTAAATCGTGTTTTAGAAATAAATATTTTAAATTAAGTAATGCTTTCACCTTTTAATATAAAATTAAATATATTTTTATTTTGATGATATTTTTTACTCTACATATTTATTTATTTTAATTTAATTTTTTGGATATGAAACATTTAAAAATAATTATAACAATAAATTATATTATTAATTGGTATATTCAAAAATCTAAATATGGTTAAACTGAAACATAGAAATTAGGAGTGTTCAATAAGGTAAAACCGAACCGAGTTACGCGATATGATATGATTTTGGATAAATCATATAAACCCGTTTGAATATGCATCTATAAAAATTATGGATATGAATATAATGCATCGATCACATCTTTTAGATAAAAGTAAGTACAAAAATGATTTATCATATCAATTAAAATTTTCCCATGTTTACTAATTGTTTAAATGTGTATATAAAAACTAACATATATGGTTTTTGGTAAAAATCAAATAAACCAAAAAACGAAGATATCCAAACCAACCAAACAAAAGTATAGATGATTTAAATATATTAGCTATTTATGATAAACCGAAAAACTGAAAAAAAACCAAATTGAAACTGAACTGATATTCAGATGGAGCACCCCTAATAGAAATATAGTATATTTTTATAACTTGGGTTCACCCCCTTGGTGAATTCTCGAATTCACCTCACTCTTTACACTAATCATATTGCCACATAGAATTAGTAAAAAAAGGACAAAACTTGGGTTCACCCCCATGGTGAATTCTCAGATTCACCTCACTCATTTATACTAATCATATTGCCACCTAAGATTAGTAAAAAAACATTAAATTAAATGATTAATTCCAAAATATAAATCATAACCCCCAAAATATAAACCCTAAACCCCTGAAAATAAACCATAACCCAAATATAAAGCTTAACCCCCAAAATATAAACTCTAACCCCAAAATATAAGCTCTAACCCCAAAATATAAACCTAAACCACAAAATATAAATCCTAAACCTCAAAATATAAACCCCAAAACCTAAACAATAATATAAACTCTAACCCAAATATAAACTTTAACCCCCAAAATATAAATCTTAAACCCAAAATATAAACCCTAAACCCCAAAATATAAACTCTAAACCTCAAATATAAACCTTAACCTCAAAATATAAACCCTAAACCCCAAAACATAAACCCTAAATTAAACCCAAAATATAAACCCCTAACCCCAAAATATTTTTTGGATTTAGGGTTTATATTTTAAGGTTTATGGTTTATATTTTGGGGTTTAGAATTTATATTTTGGGGTCTATGGTTTATATTTGGGTTAGGGTTTAGGGTTTGGGGTTCATATTTTGAGGTTTAGGGTTTATATTCTGGGGTTTAGGGTTTATATTTTGGGGTAAGAGTTTATACTTTGGGGGTTAAAGTTTATATAAACCCTAACCCCAAAATATAAACCCTAACCCCAAAATATAAACCCTAAACCCCAAAATATAAACCCTAAACCTCAAAATATAAGCCCCAAACCCTAAACTCTAAACCCAAAATATAAACCCTAAACCCCAAAATATAAACCCTAACCCCAAAATATAAACCCTAAACCCCATAATATAAATCCTAAACCTCAAAATATAAACCCTAAACCCTAACCCAAATATAAACCATAAATCCCAAAATATAAATTCTAAACCCCAAAATATAAACCCTAAACCCTGAACTATAAACCCTAAACCCAAAAATATAAACCTTAAACCGCAAAATATAAACCCTAAACCTCAAATATAAACCCTAACCCCAAAATATAAACCCTAAACCCCAAAATACAAACCATAAACCCTAAAATATAAATCCTAAACCCCAAAATATAAATTCTAAACCCCAAAATATAAACCCTAAATCCCAAAATATAAACCCTAACCCCAAAACATAAACCCTAAATTAAACCTTAACCCCAAAATATAAATCTTAAACCCCAAAACATAAACCCAAAATTAAGATTTTTATTTTGGGGTTTAAGATTTATATTTTGGAATTAATCATTTAATTTAATGTTTTTTTTTACTAATCCTATGTGGCAATATGATTGGTGTAAATGAGTGAGGTGAATTTGAGAATTCACCATGGGGGTGAAACCAAGTTTTGTCCAGTAAAAAAAAATTAAATTAAATGATTAGTTTCCAATATATAAATGGGAAAAATGTTATTTTAATATGGAACTTTCAAAAAATGTTGAAAAAAATCATGAACTTTTCTCTCTCCTAAAAAACTATCAAACTTTTTTAGGATTTCAATTTAAATAAAAAATTTTCATTGACGAGACCAATTAAACACCGCCGTTAAGTTGACTAATGGTTGACTTTTAGTCAACTTAACGGCAGTACTTTATTGGCTTGGTCAACGAAAGTTTGTTATTTTTAACAATTTTTAAAAGTTCAGTATTTGTTTGACATTTTTATTTTATTAAAATATTTAATTTATGTAAATAATATGTTAGTTAAGTGATGTTTATGGAAAATATCTTGTAAAAATAGGGAAATAAATTTATCTAAAGTATAAATTTGAATATGTTCATTTTTTATTATTTTTAATATTCAAATAAATTATAATTTTGATTCCAATTTAGTTGATTTAGGTTTGTAATGATTTTTAAATTAAAGTTTTTTTTAAAAAACATAAAATCACAATTATATTATATAATATACGTATTCAAAGCAAAATGTAGATTCGTTGCAATGATTTTATTTTTCTCGTGAATATATATATATATATATATATATATATTATGATTATACTTATTTAAAACTTTTTTAAT